>OZ025240.1:28291248-28496248 GCA_964019155.1 Osedax fenrisi | reverse complement strand
CAGCACGGAATCATAACGACATTATTATTAATAATAAACAATGATTTATCATCACTATACATAGTATATTACTAAACGATAGTGACGTACTACTATAGTGACGTATACTACTTCAGTATATGTTATACGATTATAATTCTTAGGTTTAAATGTTATATATATATATTGGACAAAATAATCTGAGTCATTAATATCAACAACTATATAATGTTAACAAATATGTTAGTATCAATTATTTTTAATTTATTTGAATTAGAATCGAAACGTATACACAATTTTATATAATGAAATATAGTAATATATATACACGCATTGAAATACTATACCGCGCATAATGACTATTCGTAATTAAATAGAGTTCTAGTAATCTCATTGGTCGATGTTTGCCGTCCGATATTCTACATTCCCGACGCGGTACCCTACGATAGTTATTCGACTACCGGAGATATCAATATCGGCGTGATCACAAACATTAAAGAACCATGGTTACTATTAGTAGTAACTAGGGGCGCTGCAACAGGGTGGCGGGCGGGGGGGGGGGGGGTATGTCCACAACTTTAAAATCTAGGGGGACCTCATATGTATTGGTCCCCCACTTTTACCACAGAATTTATTTTGATAGGTTGGTCTCCCCCACATACACAATCGTTCCAGCGCCCCTATTAGTTACTTACTAATATAAACAACATATAACACGTAATATGAAATAAATAACGGTATTATCAAATTATTATAGATCAATTATTAAATTAATTATATTTTAATTTAAGATGCATTATACATCCTGTAAACTTATTAATATATATATATATTATTAATATATTATCATACATTTTATATATAATAATTATAAATTAAAATTAATAATGTAATAAACATTATTGAATTTAGATCACAAATTATTAATTATATTATTATAATTATCAGATTTTGGTATAAGTATCTGGATAATATTAATATTTTAATAAACAAACGTCCTTCTAAAAATTCAATTACTATCAAATATATTAAAAATGAGTTGACATATTTAGGAATAATAAATTGTGTGGAAGAGTGGTTGTTTCTAATCTGCTAAAAATCACATCACTATCAAATATATTTAAAAATAACTAACCTATTTAGGGAGGATGTAATATGTGGCAAATTGAGGATTAGTAGTTTGCAAAGAATGGAATTATTAACTGAATGGATACGCACAATTAACAAGAATCCAGACATATTACCTAATATAAAAATTGGTTTTACAATATTAGATAATTGCAATAGAGAAAGGGTTAGATTATATATTTATGTACTTATAAATATGTTAAAGTATATATATATATAATAATAATAATAATAATATTTATTTATTGAAATCATTTATATATATATATCGAATACAATAAACATAGCGGATATAAATGAACCGATATATATATATATATATATTAACGAATATATAATAATTTATATTATTATTATTAAATGTACATTTTAAACTACATATATATAATTATGACATTTTACTAAATACTACTTAACAATAATTAAAAATAAAGAATTTTTTTAATTAATAAACACAATTAAAATGATAATCTATATTAAATTAATTATTCGGATGTGTAAATATGATTTTAAATATAAATACAATTTATAAAGAATATGTAAATATAATTACAATTTTAGATTGCATATACATAAGGCAATATTATAAATTATGTGCACATAATAACCCATGGCTTATACAGAAATAATGAATATATAAAACATGATATTTGATAATCATTTGATAAGTTAAAATATGTTATTATTGAAATTATTAAATATAAGTAATTAATTATTATTTTAAGTAACTATAACTATAAGTATAACTATTTTTATAGTTTAAATATAAACATTTATTAAAATTGTTACATTATAATATATTTACAAATTAAATGTTAATTGTATTAACATGATAAATAATAAATATTAATATATATATGGGGGTATACCCCTAATATTATTAAATAATATAATACTTAGAAAGTATCACTTACTGATAATTTGAAATACTAATAGATTATACATACATATTTTAAATTAAATATTTGTGTATGATCTCTATATATATATATTCTAATATTATAAATACACACACACACATACCTATATATATATACGCTTAACATTATTAGTTCGCCGCAGCAAGGGCTATACAGTTCATCGTACCGACCGACGGCGTTTGTTTGACCGGAACTGACGAAAACGGCGTTCCGATAAGAGATATGTTTCCGCATTATCGCGTGAACAGTGTGATTACGGTGTTGATCTCTGACCTTACGATGGACGTGGCTTCCGTGTTGGGCCCCTTCAAGATACCCGTACTGTCCACTATTGCAACCTCGGAAGATGTTAGAAATATCTTATACTATAGGAATACATATATTATATACGCTATATAAAGTATGTACTAAATATATATATATATATATATATATATATATATATATATAATATATTTGATTTATATTAGTGTTCCTTAATATTGGATATCAAAGAAGTAACATTAAACATATATCCATTTTAACATACCAAATGCTTACGCTCAATTTGTAATATTCCCAATACTCTAAATTGTGATTATTTATATTTAAAATTAAATATATTAAAGTTTAATTAAGGTATTATTAATATTGTATATATATTAATATTTATGTATTCTAAAATATATGCACGAATCATAATATTTATATTTACATCTAAAGATTAATTCATTATTTTAAAAAAAATTGCTTATTAAATTGATTATTAATTTAGGTCCATCAATATATTTATAAACCCAAAAACATCATATAATCGTGTTCGTTTTTGTATAACATATTATGAAGCTACATTATAAAATATAGAAATGAACGCAGTATGAATATATTCTTAAAGCTTTAAATACAATTAATATTCGTAGATTAATAAGTTTATCTTTATCTATTTTATTTTCGATTTTTGCCTTACAAATTATTTTATTTTGTTATTTAAATATGATATTTTGTTAGACACTTATTTTATTAATTTATATTTTAATAATATATACATTTCTTAATTTACTATAATTGCTTTTATTTTACTTTTAATAAAATGATGCTTTAGAATTATATTTATTATTTCAATATTATGTTAGTTCCTATTTTGATATGTAAAGGGGTATCCCACTATAATTATTCCCGGCAACTTATCGGAAATATTGTAAATTTAAAACCCGTTGCTATCAAGTTGTAATGGGATATCCAGAATATTCAGAATAATTTCAAAATAAGGGGTTATCCCACTAAAATTGAGGTTAACTTGATAGAAATTAGTTTTAAAGTTATAATAATTCCGGAAAGTTGCCAGAATTATGTGTAGTGGGATACCCCCTTAACGCACATATCTTATTATTCTTAGTTATATTAAATTTAAGTTATATTTATATGCATATACATATATATATATATTATTCATTTATTTAATTGTCAGTATTCAGTATCATAAATTGTTTATATACTATATTCAGTATTCAATGTTAATGTATATATTATATACCATATTTTTTATTATGTACTTTAATTGGTAGTTTTATTTATTTTATATTTTTATAGTTTATATTATATATCGTTCATCTACTGACAAGTTGATATCTCGATAAAACTAATATGCCTTCTATAAACACATGTAAGATATTAATGTAATATTTGGAGGGAGAAACGGATATAGGATATCAATAATTAAATAGTATAGGTGCAAGGGAATAAGTCATATGGCGATTGATTGCGTAGTTCTTTTAAACCATTAGCTGCAGCTGGGTCAACACAGGGTGAAAGCTGGTTACGATAAAAATTTATGTAGGAGAAATAAATTAGTCGATGAATGAGAGTTTATTAAGTATTATGTATGCACTTCTAAAAATAATGACTATAAAAACAACTAGTTTTCGTTAAATACGAGGTAAAGGTTTTTATATATATATATAAAAACCTTTAGTTCATTAAAGCAAATCTAAAGAGGTTTGGTAAACCTTTACCTTTTTAGTTAATTACAACTAAATGGTTTTTGAAACCTTTAGTTTTGATTAAATAATAACTAAAGGGTTACCAACCCTTTAGTAATACCTCTAGTTGTACTAAAGGTTTTATATATTACAATACACGTCAAGCCTCTCCACATCGAGCTTATTTACTATCGAGCCTATATGCTATATATATATATTAATATATCATAGATATAATATATATATATATATATATATACCTACTCTATACTATTTACAATATATTATATACTATATACTATATATATTATTACTTACTATAGATTATTAAATAATAACTAAATGTTTTAAAACCTTTACTTTTTATTAAATAATAACTAAAGGGTTTCGAACCCAAATCTCACTGTACCTCCCCCACTGATCCACCTTATTATTATATCACACACTTTCACCCTTATTTTCTCTTATTTTCTTGGATATTATTGCGAACTCACCAAACTCTGGCCAGGTTTCACCCTGCCTCAAGAATGCCATAATATATCCTATTCTAAAAAAACATAACCTTGACCCAAACTCACTTAGAAATTATCGCCCGATCTCCCACCTACCCTTATTAAGTAAAATATTAGAAATAATTGTTTCCAAACAACTTACCGCACATATAAATAAAAATAATCTTTTCGACCCGTTTCAAAGCGCTTTTCGTAAGGGTCATTCAACCGAAACAGCTCTCCTCCGTATTACTGACATAATATTATATATCTTAAATAGAAACACGTGTTGCCAGCTAATCCTACTTGATCACTCATCTGCTTTTGATACACTGGACCATAACATATTAATCTCGCGGCTTACTTGATGGGTATATCTGGCTTAGCATTAAAATGGTTTACTTCATATCTGACTAACCGCAATATTTATATTATGATTGACACATCTTACTCGCCTCTTTCTCTACTTCCCAAATGATCCATTCTAGGTCCATCCCTCTTTTCTATTTATATCAAACCTATTAGTGATCTAATTAAAACTTTCCAAATATACACTATCATGTTTTTGCTGATGATATTCAACTGTTTACCTTTTCCCTATAAATTCTTATAATACCATCAACTTTGAATTAATGGAGTAATTCTTACCTAAATTCTAGAGTTTTAAAAATTCCGGTCCCACCCTATGGCATTCCCTCCCTCCTACTATTAGATTTATTAGATTCCACAACATATTTATAAATCTTACTTCTTCTTTTCTCTCTACCTCTAATCATTAAATCGTCCAACTTATTATTTTTGTCCGTGTAATATTCAACGTATATTATTATTAGATTGTTATCGTACTATTATTATCATTTTTTTACATGACCCTATTTTAGTGCATAATAAAACTTATATCATCATCATCATCATCATCATCATAATATATTAGTTTGGGATATCTAGCTCAGTTGGATAACCAAAAGCTATAAGCGGTGGAGGTCCCGGTTACGACTCCAGGTATGCCCATACCCTGCCCATGCAACTGCATTTCTTGTTTTTATCTATTCTCGCATATGACATCGGCTTTGAATCCAGGCAGTTTTTGTTTTTCTCTCGTGTTTATCCTGAACTTAATAATCAATAAATCAAAACATAAGAAAAACATATTACTATTTGTTTTGTATTGTCCTGGGCCCCTCACAGTTATTTATAAGATTTAAAAGTCTATTACTTCTTAAGGGGTCCGTTTATATCCGCTATTATTATATGTGTGATTCAATAAATAAATATTATTATTATTATATATATATATATATATATATATATATATATATATGTTATACATATACAAACAATCAATATATATATCCAGTATCTGTAATTTTATATATATATATATATATTTTGTTTCTAAAATTATAATTCTATTATTTGAAACATTCTAATATATACATTATTTACTTTCATATTAATATTATCAGTATATTTGTATTGTTGTAATATACATATTGTTAAAAAGTGAGAACACAGTAGTTAATCTTTGAATTATAAAATAAAATATAAATTATAAATTTAATGTGAAAATAGCATTATCAATATAACAATATATTTAATAGGTATACAATGGAAACTGTTATCACTATGTATTACATATATGTACGTATAGTACTACATAGTATGTAGTACATACTATAGTATGTAATAGATGTTTACCATGTTCGTACACTGTCCAGTATTACAAATTCTTGCAATACGGGTTGAAAATATTTTGAAAATAAAACATTATTCAAAAAATTGATATTGTAATGTTATATATATTAATGTATAGATATTATATATATATATATATATATATAGGATAGTTGTATAGATAGTAATATATATATATATATATATATATATATAGGGGAGAGTGCTATAATATTGTCATGCACGTAATTTCGACACCCTAGATATCTTCTAAAATATAATTCCAAAAATAATTAATGTATGAAATGTTAATCAATATAATTCTAATTTATATAAGTATAATTTTTTTTTTAATATTTATATTTTTTTAATTATAAACAAAAAACTGATTTTTTCGTTACAACTCTAAATTTATGAAATTTTTGAAGTACAATATCGATTCTCAATCATTTGAAATATATATATTTTAAATATTTTAAATACATCGTATAGATCTAATTATATTTTACAATGTAACGGAAAGATTTTGTATTTTTGATAATTTGTTACAAAGTTATTGACGTTTACCTAAGCAACATACATTTTCACAATACCGGCACCCTAATTGCACGTGATATCGACACCCTTTAACCAATCAGCGTTATTTGTTTATAATGTGCGTGCGACGCCGTGCGTTATGATAACATTAATTTATGGAAAAAAACGTATGAATTGCGAGAGTTAACTAAAAGTAACGCCATTCAATTCTGATTGGATAATGGATATTAAATAATATATGGTATATCTAAATATAAATATATTTAGGGTGTCGATATTATGTGCCAAGGTGTCGGTAATCGAGGCAGTACCAGTATGTATATACCTACTTAATACTTATAAATACAATTTGGTAATATTTAATTGAGAAATAATAAAGTTATGGTGATTTATTACTAGGGTGTCGGTATTCGAGTACTCTTCCCTATATTATATCCAAGTCGTGATATTTCATTAATTTCTCATCATAAATAAACAAGTTATTTTATAAAATAGAAAAATGACGTATTATCGTAAGCCTACTATTTTTGTTGTTTTATTTATTTGCACATTTGTTTATTCAAAATTAACTATAGTTTAGGAGTTTAGTGTTATTATTAAGTATCGTTTAACATTAACATGTTATTTATATGTTATATGTATCGGCGAACTTGTATTCATTATGACACAGCATATTTAATTGTAATTAATTAATACAATTAAATGTCACGATAAACTTTATATCTAAAATGATCTAAATTTACGGAAAACTTCATTTAAAATTATGTCCTAATGTCAACAAGTCTTAATCTTAATCTTAATCTAATAATAATAATAATAATATATTTTCAGTTAAATAATAGATTCCGATACCCGTATTACTCGCGTCTAGTTCCTTCAGATATGTATCAAGCACAAACATTCGTTGACATAATGATACGATATGGATGGACATATGTTACTGTTCTCGCGTCCAAAGGATCGTATGGAGAACGTGGCAAAGAAGTTAGTATTTAATATTATTTATTAAAATTGATCATGTAATATTATTTATTTATATTTACTATATATTATTAATTATATTTAATGAATATATTCGTATTTAATTAATAAACATATACGAAATTATAAATTAAAAATTTAAATACTATAATTAAATTAATTTAAACAATATAAATTTGCTAAAATATTAAAAAAAACTATTTAAGATATTTATATAATAATTTTATATAAGAGTTAAATAAGTTAGTTAATATATATATATATATATATATATATATATATACATAAATATATAATTATATATAATTTAAACTTAAAAACAATATTAAAAAATTATAATATTATAAATAAACAATATTATAATTAATTAATTATTAAATTATATATATATATATATATATATATATATATATATATATATATATATATATATATATATATATTAACTACATTATTTAATTTAAGTTATATTATTATATTTAGTATGTCGGTTTTTGTATTAATTTGTTTTATTTATAATATAATAAAATAATAATTATTTTCATATATAAATAATATGATACTATATAAATTGTAATAAAACTAATATTATATTTTTATATGATTATAATAAAATAAATTATAATTTATTGTATTTGTAAATGAATAACCTAATATAATTTAATATAATTAAATAACTTAAATGATATGACTTTATTTGTATATAATATTATGACATTATTTACCTAATAACAAAACTATAATATAATTACATATACTTTAAGTATATATTAAAATATTAATAACAATATACGTTAATAAGATGAGAACAATATTTCCTAAAACAGGCCGTGATAAAATTGATGACAGACAGGGATCTTTGCGTAGCCTATACAGAAACAATACACAATTCTTTCTCGGAAGCTTTAATTATAAAAGTAACCAATCACATTAAAGTAGACACCAGATCTAACATTATAGTGTTGTTCATGCACGTAAGTTATTACAGTAATATATTAATATATATATATATATATATATATTATCATAATTGATTATAAATATAATAGATTATTAATTAGAATGTATTATTAATTAATTAATATTAAATATAATTATTAATAAATTAATATTAAAATTAAATTATAGTTTCATTGGGTTTATTTTATGTTTTCTTTTTGTACTCCGAACTATATACTCTTCAGTGGTATTTAAATATAATTAAAATATATATTTAATTAAATTCAATGATTTAAATATTTTAATCAAAGATATCAAGAATATTTATTTATCTTTCAAATAAAAATGAATTCATATTTTTAAATTTTATTTCTATGTAAATATTTTAATATAAATATGATTTTATTATAAATTATGTTAGACTTGAATGATTTTCCAAAATAATATAATATGTATTACATTATATTTTGAAGTATATATAAATTATATTGAAATAAATGAATACAAAATAAGTTTTTGTATTCATTTTTATATCAAATTAAAATGTGAACTCCTAGACCATGATAAAATACGATAAAATCACTTAATCCTAAAATAAAAGTTTCATTACATATGCGTTATCAGGTGAATTACGTACAAATTATGCTATACACATTCAAATATCTCGGTATAACACTAACATCTGATGGAGATAAACCATTACCATTACACATATACCATACATCTGATCAGATAATTAACTACGCATTCGATCAGCTACAGATACGTCGGCATTGGTGAGACTCGCAAAAATATGGAACAGCAATAATATCAAGTGTCATGTCAAATACAATATATACAAGTCACTACTATTATCAATAATTCTATATGGGTGCGAAACTTAGACATAAATAATTGAATGACAGAAAAAAGGATACAAACATTCGAGAATAAAGCCCATAGAAGACTATCATATATAACATATCTCCAACATAATAATAATACACATGTTCAAGAAATAATATTAAACCAGATCGGTAAATATGAACCTCTTCTTAGCACTATAACGATAAGAAAGCTAAACTATTTTGGCCACATTTTTCGGCATGGCACCTTGGCTAAGACAATTCTGCATGGCTGAATAGAAGGTAATAGAGGAAAAGGAAGACCGAGGAATAACTGGATGACGAATATAAATAAGTGGACAAATAAACCTACCTATGAACTACTACGAAAGGTAGACGATCGAGAAGGATAGAGAAAATGTGTTGTGAACTTGAGCGATATGATCCCCCTACGATTCAAGAGTCATGGGACTAAAAGTAAAATTAAAGTATATCATTACAAAATTTTAAATACATATATTGAATATTGAATAAGTTATTACAAATAGTAATTTATAGTTCGATAATTGGGGACTTTTCCCTATGATTAATAATTAGTTATAATTTATTAATTTTAATTTTTAATAATAAATATATGATATATATACATATAAATTAATACTTAATATATTATTTATAGAATAATGCTGCGTTAGCAATATTGAAACAACTGAATTCCAGTATCAGCAGAAATAGAAAACTAATATTTCTTTGTTGCGATGGGGTACACACTTACGTATTTAATGAATATCCACATTTTGGAGCAGGCTCCATATTTATTAGTGTTAGTTTATCTACTAATTATATTTAACAGATAATATTAATCAAAATAAATATATGTTATATATGTACATAATAATTAAATTTAGTCTATAAATATTATAAATATATTAAATATATAGATATGACGCTTACAAATTTAACTATTTTAAATTGTAAACTATTTAATGGTTTAAATAGCAATAATATATTTGTAATACATATTAATTTGAAGATTAATAATTATAATACAATTAATATTATATTAAGTGATTAAGTTTAAAATACAAATTTATAATTTATATTATTAATATTATTTATCAAGCTGTATGGAACGTATATAGAACAATCTTTTTATGATGAATGGTATGAAGTCGGCCCTTATTCATTCCGTAATGAAGAAACAAACTGGTATAGGCAAGTATTTGAAGAGTCTTTCAATTGTAGGTAAGCAGACTTATATTATATTTGAATTTACTATTTTTTATATAAATATAAATTCATATACAATATATGTATCAATATTTTTGATTATTTTGTATTCATGTTGCATTTTATTATATATATATAATTACATAATACTATAATATTTAATAGACATTTCTGATATAAAAAAGGTATGCATACCAAAAATATCATGATAGTATCATGATAATAAATATAAACAGTTATGTAAATTTACATAATATTTTAAATAATATATCATAAAGATAAATTAAATTTATAATTATAAACGTTATCTAATTATACCCAACTTAAAGATTTATTACTAACTTGAAGATTTATAACTAATTTAACTGACTCATCAATACATTGTATCGTAATGCATACATCACGTCAATATAATGTATATTAATAATAATTATTATATATATAAATTATATAAAAATAACCATTTAATTAATATTATAAGAGTATTATGTACGAAATACATTAATACGTTAATATTTGTTTAATTAAATACTCTCCTAAACTATAATGAGCGTACAGTAATACAATTATATATGTATATTATTTTAATAGTTAGGTATGTATATGTAGGTACCTATGTAGGTACCTATATGTACCTATATGTACTATATATATATAGTATAATTATATTTATCCGTAGTTATATAGAAATGATTATAATAATATATATATATAAGATAACATATAAGTAAAAATTGTATGATTAATATTACACAATTATCTAGTTAATTACATTTTTACCATATATGGTAAAAATGTATTTAGTAAATTATAGATTGTTATTAAATATGTTCATTAAATATAATATATATAAATAATTAATATATATAATTATTTATATATATTATATTTAATGAACATATTTAATAACAATCTATAATTTACTAAATACATTTTTTTTATATAACATTTTTTTTATAAAAATAACATATCTAGTATATGTATACATTTTTTATTCTATATACTTTTTGGTAAACAGGTATCCTTAATATCATATGAAATCAAATAAAAAATTAGATATCTTAATAAGAAAAATATTTTATCAGATAACACTAAAATATAAGTATTATACTGCAATACATATATATATATATATATATATATATATATATATATTCATTAATATAGTACTCGAAATATAATGGGAATGGAAATATGCAATCCTTCTTTGAAAATAGGAGACCTGACTTCATATAAGAGTGATTACTCGAATATTTACAGAGATCCACTAATTAAGATATTAGAAGCTACACATATATACTTCAATGAAATATGTCCAGGTTAACACACACACATATATATATATATATATATATATATATATTATTTTTAAATAAGATACTACTATTTTCTGACAAATTTTCTATTAAAATTGTTGATTAATTGTATGAATTTATTTATTTCTGTTTATTTATTGATGAACAAATTAATTATAAAACTCATATTAACCTTATATTATATAAACTAACTATGAAAATTATCACACTGAATACTATTGAGTATATATAAAATAAAAAGCCTAAATTAAAGCCTAATTTAAATGTATAATTCATTTTGTAAATATCATATTAATTATTGTGCCCATATATGGAATGTTAATTTTGAAATTAATATTAACATACTCACTAAACTTTAATATTATGAACTATGAGTACTGTTTAAAGTTTCTCATAATTATAATATTGCTCTTATCAAAAGTAATAAAATGGGTTGATATTATAAAACTAAAATGAAAAGTTGTTATGTTCAAAGACAGTATAAATATATTTATAGAAAATATTAAAAACATATTTATCACAGGGAAAATATACACATTTATCAGACATTTTTTTGAATATATAGAAAATGATTCTGTATATCAATAATATATTGTTGTAGATATAGTTTTGTAAATATATTATTGTAGATATATTATTGTATATACAACGTGGGACTATAGTCCCACAATTATCGATTTTATATTTAAAAGAATTTAAAAAATAAAAATATATAAAATAATTTTTTAAAATAACGATACAAATTTTTAAATAATTATTATACTTTTTATTGCATATTAAATGCATTGAAATATATAATTCATATATTCTTATTTAATAAAATATATATAATAAATACAATTTAATATTATATAACATATAATATATATTATATACTTTAAATATATAAAAATGACGAATAAACAGTGATTTTATATTTGTGATAATATAATAAATAGTAATATATAAATTCTTAATATTTATATTTATTCTTAACTTTTCTTTAATTACAAACCTACATCAACATATCAGTTTAATTAATTGATAATGATAAATATATATTTATTAATATAACTTTATAGAAGTATTTAAAGGAAATTATTCAAGAAATTATATACATGAATGTAGTGAGAAAAAAGAATTATTTCCTTACATTGAAGATGTGATATCAATGACAAGTAAAAAGTATAAACTAATACAATTACAGGTTATTTTATTATTACAAATATCAATCTTCAGATCATATGTATATATATATATAATTTATTATTTACCCGACACAATAATACATAATTTCAAATAGTTAGGTAATATTTAATCATATTTGATACATCATATTTAATCATACTTGTAATATATGTAATATAGATTTAATTTTATAAACCTCGATATCCTACAAAACTAGAACTGATAACTAACTAATTATAACTCGTTATCATTTACAAAATAATATCGATGATCACTTACCTGAGAAATGAGCACAACTTAATACCACACACTAATATCGTAACAATATACACGTATTATTCAACTGATTTAAATACAGAGCAATTACTAAACTATTAATCGATAACTATTTACAAGAAATACACTAACTCTCGACAATGCAATAACTACTGCTATACAAGTATAATTAATGACGATATTATATTTAATAGAAAAAAGTTATTCTAAAACTTCACATTACTTAATAACTTTATTCTTTGAAGACATTTTAGATTTAATATTTAACACTTATTCAACGATAATTCGCTGTATTTTTAACATCATATATATTATTATTATTAATATTATATTACGTAATATAATGGATTTAAATTTTGATTAAATTGGAATTTTCTATATTAAAATTAATATATATATATATATATATATATTTATAATTAATTCCTTGTAATCGACTAATTTCACAAGTATCAATACACTATCAAATTATAATATATATAACTTACATTCATTGAATACTATTTATTATAAATTACGTAGTTAATATTACCCATATATAATATTTATAATTCAATTTGTAAATATATTATTTTCATTATTCATTGGAAGTATTATACATTATATTTACATAATGTTAAATACATTATTTTATTAGATTTATATATAAATCATTATTTTATTAGCTTTATATATATAAATACATTATTTTCATTATCATCATCATAACTATACTAATTATATAAATTTACATATATATATAATCGAATAGAAAATAATTAATACATCAAGAATTATTGATGTGTTTATTGGTACATGGGACTTGAAACCTGAAACATTTATTTTACATTTATTTAATGAAACAATACAATGGGATACTGATCAAAATATTCAACCAAATTCTATTTGTGCCTACGACTGTCTTCAACGTCAGTTTAAGATACAACTAGAACTTAAATGTTGCTGGGAATGTAGGTAATATATACTGTAGTTAATTAAATATAACTATTAAACTACTATTTAAATATTTATTAAAACCATTAAAAACAAATTATATATATACATATAATTATGTACAGACTTAATAAATATATATATATATATAATTATAATTATGTAATTTCACATTTTTTTTCGTAAAAATATCAATTATATTTTTCACATGCATTATATATATTTATTAATTAATATAATAATTAAAACAAATTAGATACTATTTTAGCATCTCTATCTTTCCTGAAGTTTACCACAATCTGAATACAATACTATATCTTATGTATTGGATATATTGGATATATAGTATACTATATAATGCACTATTGCTTTTAAATAATTGTTTATGATGTAAATTATAAAATAATAAGATTAAGTTATTACATTTAATATAATAATATTAGTTATATTAATATAATAAGATAACACTATATTATTACATCGGTATTATAGCAATACACATACATAGGTGTATACGCCTATGTAAACTATATTACTACTATATCATTACGAATTATGTATAATCAATATTTGATAATAATATAATAATATATATCTTGTAATGAACTATGTACACATGAAGGTATTGTGTACCTAATGAAATAGTGATAAATAACGGAACGAGTTGTGAAGTTTGCCCTGACTATCATTGGCCTGACGAAGAAACTGCTACATATTGTATATCCATAGATCACACACATTATACTTTTAAATCTACAATGGCTTTAGGTTATATGTATATATATATATATATATATATATATATATATATATATATATATATATATATATATATGTATAGACAATTTCAAAAATGTAGAGTTA
This sequence comes from Osedax fenrisi, assembly GCA_964019155.1. Taxonomy (NCBI): domain Eukaryota; kingdom Metazoa; phylum Annelida; class Polychaeta; order Sabellida; family Siboglinidae; genus Osedax; species Osedax fenrisi. The sequence goes on along the minus strand of OZ025240.1, from coordinate 28,481,031 downwards.
TAGGTGTCAAGGTACAGAGTATATATGCTGTATTATGAATAAGAACATCATGTTTAAATATATATATATATAGGGGAAAGTAACCTAATACGGAAATTTTAACAATACATGGTCTTAACATTTTATATGACTGATTATTTTTATTCAAAAATTACAATATATTAATATTATATGATTATAGATATTATTGTTATTTTAAAATTTTATTAACGGGGGTTTCCGTATTCGGTACCCATGTCCGAATAGGGACATCCTGTGTTATAATACGGACACCCTATATACCACTAGATAAACTATATAATATTGATGAATAAATCAGACAAATTACAATTACATTATTTATAATTAATTTTATAAAAGATATATTGTAATTTAATTAGTTAATATTTATTTATTTTTATTATTTTTTAATTAATACAATTTAAGTATCTACATAATAATTTTTTTAGCCTTATTGGTAGTATTAATATTATAACTCATGCGAGTTTTATGAAAATCAGAATTGTTCATATGCTGCGCGCTGATTGGTTATAGGGTGTCCGTATTAAGACATGTATGGTGTCCGTATTAGGAACTTATATGACCTCTAGATATATGCTTATAACTTAATGAATATTTGATAACAGATATAGAAATTAAAAATACAATTTTTAGAATGCCTGATTTTTTAATAATAGTGTGTTATATTTTATATCTATATAATCTTGAGCAGATTTTAAGTTGACATTTTATATATATATATATATATATATATATATATATAGTTCATCAACGTATACACTTTTTAAGATTACATTTGTTTACATTATTATACATATTATTATAAGTTTATAAACTTATAGTTTATAAAATCTATAGATTTAAAAATTTAAATAGTGTTTTGTAATTATCATACTACAAAATACAGTTTGTATTATTTTAGTATACATCAACCTGTCAATAAATATAAATCACTATATGATTATGGGATTACTACAGAAGAGTGACTGTACTTGTTTAGTGTTGTGTATGATTATTTGAAAAAGAAGTTATATAAATTGAAAAATACAATACATTTTTGTTTTGTTTTTACTAAATTGTAATAAAAGTTGTGTAAGTTTAATTATCCGTGATGTCTTGTATTCCATTAAAATTCGAGAATAGGATACGTGACTTTATTTGTAGCTTCGCGGCCATATATACTAAATATTAAGACATTTTTATAATACATTCGTATTCATTAGTTTACATTAAATAAGGAGGAATTTCAAAGTTTGTTAATTATAAAATGTGTGATATGACAAAATCTAATATACATTTCTTATCATTTTCAAAACCTTATAATTTCAAATTATATTATAATACAATTTATATATTGAGTTAATATAATATTAGTAATAATTATTAGTATACAATATATATATATATATAAATAAAATATTTATATATATATATAACAATATATATATATATATATATATATATAAGATTAATATAATTCCAGAATAATTAATACATATTATTCCTATAATAGTAATATCCATTTTATCGATATCTGGGATGGTATTATGTCTGGCTACGTTCACCTACTTCATGACACACCGAAACAACGCGTTGATTAAAGCCACCGGACTATCTATTAGTCTTATTGTTTTACTTGGAGTGTTCATATCGTATCCAACTGCATTACTGATGGTATCTCCACCTACTCAATTAATATGTAACATCAGTTCAATTGGACTCCATCTTGGATTCTGTATAACTTATTCTTCTCTTCTGATGGTTAGAAATAAAATGTTAATATATTAATATAAAAATAACGTATTAATAAATGTAACGTAATATAATATATTTAAATTATTGTTATAATTGTGAATTATCCTATAATTAAATATGTATATTGACTATTTAAATGTAATCTAAAACTAATATTTGTAATGTTTATAGAAAACAAACAGAATCTATAGAATATTTCAATCTTCTAAACAATCTGCTCAAATTCCAAGATTAATTAAGAATTCGGCAATTATTACATTCTCTTTAATAATTAGTTTGATACAGGTAATATTATAAATATACATTTATAAATTATAGACACAATAATTATAGAAATATATTATATCATACATAATTTATAAACAATCATTTAAATGATATTAATTCTATTTCGATGAATTACATTATTTGTAAATAACATTATAATAATTATCTTTTCTTATTTAATATATATATATATATATATATATATATATATATATATATATATATATATATATATATATATATATATATATAAATGAATGAATGAATGAATTCAACGATTGAACGAAAATAATGTATTGTGTTCAGAAAGTACAATTTAGAAAATTCAAGTTATGCTCAAAGGAGAGTACCAGAGAATATATCGTTATCTATACTCCAATAAAATAATAATAATATTAATATATAAAATTACGGATAATAAAATAAAAAAAAACTATAAATTGCAGGTAATATAAATAGTAAATAAATATGTAAGATAAGTTAGCTGATATGTATAATAAAATTAAAATAATGAGTTATAATAATTAAACTAATTAATAAACTAATAATTAACTTAATATTCGAGTTTTATATATTTTGTAATATGACTACTACTACTACTACTACTACTACATATCACTACTACATGACATTAATACATACATTAATATGACTACTACATGACTAATTTTATTAATTTAAAATCTATACCATCACGTTATTTGTAGAATTTAGATATCATTTTGTTAATGATATTAATTATTACTAGTTCTGAAGTATCATTGGTATAGGAAACCTATATTGAATTCATTTTATTATTTATTAAATTGTTATCCATATACAAGTTTTCAAAATGTTATTAATATGTTAACCCATACTGGCAAATTGAGTATTTATAAATTTATAAATTTATGCGACTTCAAATGTGGTTGCTATGCATTGCTGAAACATATAATAAATATAGTCATATTTATATCGTATATTACGTAGTTATACAACATAGTGACACATCATATGTATGTATTTAAAAAAAATAAATTAAAGAAGTATATAATTATATAGCTATATACATTTTATTTTACAATGACCGACGGACATTGTCCTTTCCAAAATAATATATTTAATTTAATATATTTGTCATATTATTTTGTTATGTAATATCTATAAGTATTTATAATGGATTAAGGGATCATAAAGCCATAATCATACATCTATTTATTTATTTTAAATCAACAATTATTGAATAAATATGAAACATAAAATAAATAACTTTAATATTCTAAATAAATATATTCATATAAAAATATATATTAATTCAATAATGATAGAATTTAATCATGAGTTATTTTCCCATAATATACATTATTATAAATATTAAAAAAAACTTATAATCACTTATATTAAAATATATTAAAAGTTATTAGATAAAAAACCTACTTTATTAATTTTTTATAAACTTGATTAATTCATAGGGTAGAACTAGATAAGTATTGATACCCAGTATGTATCTACATATTCTGAGTAATATATATATATATATATATATTAATATATTTAATACTAATTTATGGTATAATATCTACCCATATTCACACATATTTATATATATATATATAAATGATATTTTTTATATATTTTATTTGATTTTTTTTTCATTAATATCATTAAAGGTTTTAATTTAAATATATATAATGCTATGCAACTATCACAGATATTAATATTAATGATAACAATGCTGATAAACCCGATAACTACTCGTCTAAGAATGCCAATTGCTACCGAGAAATTTGTGGAATTAATGTGTGACTATCCATTTGTAAACTTCATTGTACCATTAACATTCAATATGGTATTAATTCTCTTATGCAGGTAAATAATAAATACATATATATATATATATATATATATATATATATATATATATATATATATATATTGATTGAAAGTTTATTTAAACACTCAAATAAATCATAAATGATTTATCAAAAGTTAATAATAAAATAAAATAGAATAAACCGTTCAGAAATTAATAAATAAAATAATAATGACAAACAATATTAATATTACATATTGCCACCTGTATCAATTGTTGTATATATTTCATGAATGTTTTATGCGATTTTATAGATCTAATATAACTCAGTGCCCGAGTATTCATTTCTGAGGGACGGATACTAGGGGTAGATAGAAGATGAGATGCATGGTTTCTAAGAGATGGAAGGGAATATATGTGTACTAGATAAGCAGAAATATAGGAGGGGCAATTCGAAGATTATATTGAGAATAAACTATAGATAGTATGCGATAATCCGAGCGTTTGTTAAATGGGAACCATGTAGGTATGAGGAAGTAGAGAAATGATCTCGAATACGTAGGTTATATGGTATACGGATTGATGAACGAATGACTCGATTTAGGGGAGAGATAGGGGATAGTGGAAGATTTATAAGGATTGAGGAACATCGATCTATGCGTTAGAGGACAAGGTAATTAACTAGAGTTTTAGTAAGAGATACAGTAATTGATTTTCGTATTTTTCTCATTCTAAATAGATGATAATTTGCAGATTTAGTGATGGCAGTAATATGAGGAATGAAGGAAAGAGTTTAATCAAAAAGTAAACTTAAGTTTAGGATGCAGTAGGAGAAGGAGATATTACAATGTTATCAATAATAAAAGGAGGGAAGTAAGTTAGTGGTAGAGAAAGAATCAACAACGTAGTTTTGGAGGTATTGAGGAGAATATTATTAGAAATAAGCCATTCTTTAATATCATTAACACAATTGGAGAGTTGCTTATTGAGACCTGGTCATGAATTATTTGGAAGAAACATATATAGTTGTATGTCATCTGCATATAGATTATAATAGATATTTGAATATTTAGATATTATGGATGATAGTGGATATAAATAGAGAAAAGTGAAGGACCGAGTACTGATCACTGGGGATTACCATATTTCATATGAGAAGGGGAAGAAAAAGAATTATATATTTTTATACTGCTTCTACGGTCAGATAGATATGAAGTAAACCATGAGAGGGCAAGGTCTCTAACTCCAAGCAGGTGTAGACGGGATAGTAGAATTTGGTGATCAAGCGTATCGAAATCATTGGATATGTCCAGCATTACTAGTTAACATAATTTGTAAGTATTAAGGGTAGAAATGATGACATCAATTACGTTTAGTTGTGCTGTTACTGTGGAGTGTCCTAGGAGAAAACCACATTGTTGAGTAATGTGGAGATTATTGGCGGTTAAATCGGAGTTTAGATGACGTGAGACAACTATTTCTAAAATGTTACTTACCATATATAGCTGCGAAATTGAGCGATAATCGGGAAATGATTCGGGACTGAGTGAGGTTTTTTAAGAATGGGAGTGATTATTGCTTGTTTAAAAATAGAAAGAACAGTACCGGTATTTAAGGAATTTTAGATGATGTTACAATTAGTTGGACATAGATAATCGGAGTAAAGTTTAAAAATAGATAGTGGAACAGCATCAGAGGGAGATATCGAAGTGGACGCATGTAGTAGTTTAGATATGAGAGATATATGTGGCGGACGAAAAAAATGTAAGAAAGCAGATATAGATGGGATAAGTTGGCAGTAGGGTTATGGTGTTTGATCTTTATTACGATGGAGTCAATTTTATTATAAAATGTTTTGGAGAAGAGACTGCCTAATTGTAATGGAGAAATGTTAGTTTTAGATGGTAGTAATGTTAGTTTTTGCCATTTAAATGATTTTTTGTCATCTAAAATCTTCGGCGTCGCTTTTTTGAAATATATTTTTTACATTTTTTCGAAGTATTTTTTTGAATTTTTTTTGATTTTTTTTTGAAATTTTTTGAAATTTTTGAAATTTTTTGAAATATTTTTGAAATATTTTTAAACATTTTTTTGAAATTTTTTTAAACATTTTTTTGAAATATTTTTAAACATTTTTGTGGACATTTTTTTGAAATTTTTTTAAAATATATTTTGTAATATTATCTATATTTTTTGTTTTATTTAAAAAAATATTATTTGAAATATTTTTTTATATTTTTCAACTAATCGTTATATTATTATTTAAAGATATAATTAAAATATTATAATTATATAATAAATATATAAATATTATAAAATATAAATATTATACTTTTTAAAATATTTGTAGAACATTTATAAAAAATATTTTTGTAATATTTGGAAATATTTATTATATACTAGCAATACAGAATCAGGAATAGCTATAATTAATAAATAATAGATAGGCAACAACAATCAAACATCAAAAATCGAACAACGCATGGTGCGGTTTGGGTTTTCGAAATTTATTAAGTAATATTTTGTAATATTGGAAATATGTGTTGTATTTTTTTAAATATTTATTTTAATATTTTTTGAAATATTTTTCCACTAATTTTTGAGATATTAAAAACGAATATTTGTCTAAATTTGTTTGAATTTTTTTTATGGAAAATTTATGTTATTGTATATGATTGTATATTATTGTATATGAAAAGCAGAATCATATAGCCATAAATAATAAATAATAGATAGGTAAGCTATCAAACAACGAGTAAAGCAAAGTTGGGTACGGCAAGAAATTCCAAATCAGGAATAGTTATAATTAATAAATGATAGATAGGCAAATAATAAAAAACCGAGCAACGCCGATTTGGAACTGTTTGGGTTTAGGTTTTCAACATATTTTGGAATATTTGAAATATCTGTTGTATTTTTTGAAATATTTTTTATCTAATTATTTAAATATTAAAAAAAATATGTTTCTAGATATGTTTAATTTTATTTAATTGTATATACTAGAAATGTAGGATCAGGAATAGCTCTAATTAATAAATAATAAATAGGCAAACAATCAAAAACCGATAAATGTCGAGTCGAGTACTGTTTGGATTTGGGTTTAGGTTTGAGATTTCGACATTTTTTTAAAACATATTTTGTAATATTTTAAATATTTTTTGTATTTTTTAGCAATCATATATTTTAGAATAATCAGGAATAGCTATAATTAATACAAATAAATAGTCCAACAATCAAAAACCTAGCAACGCCGGGTAGGGTATGACTACTAATATGTTGAAATATTTTTTATATTTAAAAAATATTTTTAGACACTTTTTAAAAATATATTTTATAATATTTTAAATTATTTTTGTATTTTTGTATTTTTGTATTTTTACAAAATATTTTACGAATAAATCTTAAAAAGAACAACGCTAGATCTACATCGGATACAGTTAGATTTATTAAATATTAGTTAGAAGACAATAATTAAAGATTAGCTATGCATAATTAGGAATAACTATAATTAATAATTGATAGGCAAATAATAAAAAATCGAGCAACGTCGGGTTGGGTTCGGCAAACAATTCTAAATCAGGAATAGTTATAATTAATAAAGTATAGATAGGCATATATTTAAAAACCGATCAACGCCGTGTTGGGACGGTTTGGGTTTGGGTTTGCAACATATTTTGTAATATTTAAAATATTTGTTGTATTTTTTAAAATATTTTTTGAAATATTTGTTCACTAATTTTTTAAATATTATAAACAATATTTTTCTATATTTGTTTGAATTTTAAATAAACTTTATTTAATTGTATATACTAGAAATATAGAATCAGAAATTGCCCTAATTAATAAATAATAAATAATAGATAGGCAAACAAACAAAAACCAAGAAATGCCGGGTCGGGTATGGTTTGGTTTTAAAACATATTTTGTAATATTTTATATATTTTTTTGCAATTTTTAGCAATTATATATTTTAGAATAATCAGGAATAGCTATAATTAATAAAAAAATAAATAGGCATTCAAAATCAGGTATGGCTACTAATATGGTGAAATATTTTTTATATTTCTTAAAATATTTTTAGACACTTTTTAAAAATATATTTTGTAATATTTTAAATTGTTATTTTTAATCTTACCAATTATTTTACAAATAATCTTAACAACGAACAACGCTGGGTCTACATCGGATACAGTTAGAATTAGTAAATATTAGTTAGAAGAAAAAAATTAAATATTAGCTAAGTATAATCAGGAATAGCTACAATTAATAGGCACATAATCAAAAACCTAGCAACGCAGGGTAGTGTACGGTTTGTGTTTGGGTTTAGGTTTTGGTTTTAGACATTTTTTTAAAACATATTTTGTAATATTTTAAATATTTTTTGTATTTTTTAACATATTATTTGAAAATTTTTTCTACTTTGTTTTGTATGTCAGCTAACATTTATTTTATTATATATATCAATTAAGAATCAGGAATAGCTATAATTAATATATAATATATAGGAAAATAATCAAAACCGAGCAACGCCGGGTCGGGTACGGCTAGTTGTTTATAAAATTGTATTATTAATATTTATTTAAATTTTCTAATATATAATATATTATTAATAAATATATTTAATTATTAATTAAATCCTTAATTAAAATTTATAATTTATATAATATTATAAATAGTATATATGCAGTAAAAACAAGAAAGCTTCCTGATAATTTCAACGAATCGAAGTTAATATTTCTTCACGTTCTCGCTACAAGTTTCCTATGGATGGCTTTCCTTCCAACTTATTTCGCTGCCGATGATTCTAGACAAAAAGCTAGTCTATTGGCTATGTTGCTATTGATTAATGGAACTTTGACCACTCTATGTTTACATGCCCCTAAGGTTTATCGATAAATTAATTTGTATTATATAATATAATTATAATATATAAATTATTAATAATTTTAATTTTTAGAATATTTGTTAATGATATATATATATATGACATATATATGATATGTTAAAAATAATAAAAAAAACAACAACAAAATACATATATTTATATTTTATAATATCTTGAAATTTAATTAATTATTAAAAAATATTATGGAGTTAACTACATTAATATAGTATTAATAAATTAAATAAACAATACTAATAATATTTGAACACTATCGATTACTTTTTTAATGAAATATATTATTAATTAAATAAATATAAACATATATTATTAATTAAATAAATATAAACATACGTTGGTGAAATAAACAATGATTAATTAGAAATAAAGAAATTAAATAGTATAAAATAATTTACAAATACCATAATAATAAACGACAAATATTAACAAATAGGTAATTTAATAAATAAAAGTCATATGTAACAATATATTGTTGGTAATAAAACAATATATTGTTTGATATATCAACGATATATATATATATATATATATATATATATATATATATATATATATATATATATATATATATATATATTTAATAAAATTATATATATATAAAAACTTTAACATATTTTAACTTTGTTAGTAACTCTAGATGAAATAACTATTTATTAATATTGATATATCAAAAAATCAAAAAATTATATATGATATATTTAAAAATCTATATTTATAAGTAAACTTATTTGTAACATCTAAAATGTAGAGCTAAACGTTATTATAATGGTATTCGTACGTTATTATTAAATAAACATGTTTATAAAATACAGTATATTAATAAATATGACATGTTATAAGATTATGATTATTGGTATATAATATACATTTATTATATTATATACACCAATATATATCTATAATATATATATATATATCAATTATATATACATATTTATATAATAATGTTTAAATATGCACTTATGTTGACTGTAATTATACTAATACCAATACCATAATAATTAGTCAATTAAGCATACATTTATAATCTAGAATATAGTCTTCCAAGATATTGGAAAAAAATGATCTATATGAATGTATATAAAGATTTTTCTTCACATTTTGAATATTTATATTCTTAAATTTATACTTTAATGTTTATATTAATATTATTTAAATACTATTATTCAAAATATAATATTAAATAAATAATAAATAATGCTTACATATAATTATAAATTTAAAAATTACAGGTATACGCAATTCTGTACGTAGAAGAATCCTACTTAAATACTAAAGTTGGAATGTCAAAAACTAGTTTATCATCAAATCGATAAACGTATATATATATATATATATATATATATATATATACATATATATACATATATACAGTAGAATATAATATAATGAAATAGCATAGTTTAAAATATAATGTTATATTTATTTTACAATCATGTTACTATTTATTTATATATTTACATTTATTTATTAATATTAGATAACTATAATAGTATATTAGTTGATATATATATATTATGTATAGGGTATTGAAAATAGGTAATAGGTAAGTATATTACTAATTTGTTATTTGTTATTGCGTAGTAATATATATTATATTATTCATTATTGTTGATTAAACAAATTTAATATTTTACATCATATTTATTTAATACAAATATATTGTTGTTGTATATTACTAATATAATAGAATATTTGAACAAATATTAATATAAAATAATTATTATAATGAATTACATAGAGGAAATATATATAAAAAATGTACTAACATTTTATAGTAATTTATATTTGTATAGCGTTTCAATATATTTTGACCAAATATAAAAACATATACGGTAGTTACTATACTAATATTAACAATAATAATGATAGTTTATTAGATATTTTATTCAGAATAGAAATGATTAAATATTAGTTCCTTATAAAAGTCTCATTGAAATCATAGTTCACATTATATCTTTCTATTGCTATTCCACAGTATTATGTGTATGTAATATATATATATATATATATATATATATATATATATATATATATATATATAAGATTGTTACAGAAAGTTAACGTTATAACTATACAATTTCAGATTATAGATAATGTGTCACTGCTTACATATATATTATTATATTGTAATATATATATTTATTATATTTTCCATATCTGAGGATCCCGATAGCAAAGTGTATTATTTAAATCCTATTATAAGCAAAAATCAGTCAACGAATTGTTTAAACTTTAGAATTTATGTATACTTATACTTCTTCAAAAGTTTAAATTTTGAAATATTCACATTTTCATATATATATTATTAATCTTTGATTTTCAAATACAAAATCTCTTTTGTAATTACAATTATACAAAATATATTTACTATTTTAGTCATATACCTGGAAAACAATAAAGATTACTATAATGTTATGTGTATAGCTAATAAATGGGGTATGTTTAATTTCATTTATGAATAATTGAAAATTAGGTTTTATAAATTGATAAAATACTATTCAAGTTTTTAAAATTGTAATACATTTTAATCGTAGTTATTTACAATATACTTATCCATGATGTATTCAATTGTTATACTAATACATTATAAAATTAAATGGTTATTTATAAAATTGTTGAAAATATAGAAAAATATAATTCTATTAACTTCAAGAATATAAAAAGTGTCTATATTGTTTAGCTTCGGGCATTATATATAAGCCAACTAATTGTTATGTAATTTTAATTATATACAATAATACAGTAGGCAATTGCCGGTTAACCAATTTAAACCTATTTAAAATTAAATAAAGTAGACATTGATATGAGGTGTTAATTTATAAAAGGTGTTATATAAAACAGTCATAGGATATATATATATATATATAATAGAGCTAATACTTATTGTATGATATAGTTACGTTATTGTAATTAATGCATAATCTATTATTATTACAACTTTATTTTCTAAATTTGTTAAGTGGTTTATATTATATTCTTTAAGATTTATTATTAATAATTAGTAATTTAATACATGCAGACATATTAAAATCGCTGAATTCATATCATCCTATTAAATACAAGATACTCTCAATAATTGTTCACAGAGTGTTAATTTTATACCTAGGTATACCTAACTAATATATCAAAATAATCTGCTACTACAATTTCCTGAATGCTTCATTTAAAGATTATTCAAATGTTTAATTTAGTAACGGGTATATTGAAAACATAATATATTTATAGATATCATCATTAGTTATGATACTAATACTAGGGTTGTATATAGCAAAGGTGTACATATATGTTGAAGTGTTTGGTTTATATAGCCCTGTTATTTGTAAGTGGGTATCATATCAAATACCCCCACATATTTCACTTTCGAATATATGTTTTTTTAATTATAATTATTATACTTTAAAATTATAAAATAATATGTGAATTTAGAATTACCACTGAATTATATCTATATTTCGGTTGGGTAATTGCATCTGTATTGAGTAATATTCACATTTTAATATAACAGATTGAAATATTCATAAATTATATGTATAAAAACAATGACTTTTCATTGTTGTATTTCAAAAAGGATAAAAGTGGTAAACTTTGTTACATGATGCTAGATAAACATTTATTAGGATATGTATTTCCTTTAATTTGAATTAATAAATATGCTGAATTTGCTTTATTTTAGTGGAATTAATAATAGGACATAATATAGATAACTTTAAAAGCATCAACAATTGTCATATTTTGTTATTTTTATTTGGTGGAGTCTTTCATCTCATACAGGAACTTAGATGAAGTTTTCACTTATAACCATATATGGATCTAATGTCCTTTCGAAGTCACTCTCATGTTAATGCATCCATGGTTTTAACGAGAGCCGATCATTTATTTATACATAATTATATAAGATCACTTTTAAATAATATTGTAAGACCCATTTAAAAAAATTAATTAATGGTCCGGACGAGGCTCGAACCCGTGTCCTACTGCTTGTGTGGCTGACGCCTTAACCACTGAGCCACACATGCAGTTTAAAATAATTATACAAATAATAATAATACTATTAATCTTCATCCAATGCCAAATTTAAATTCACAAAATAAACTAATTACATATACTTAGATACATTAGCTATACAATACTTATCACGTAAATGATTAACATGGTATGGATTAACATGATTCATATAAATATTTCTTTTCTAATTTTATAATTGAATAAAAATGTATATTATATATGTCTATAATAATAACATTTTATTGGCAATGTTTAAGTATGGAGCGTTCATTTTAATTTGTTATCAATAATTAATTTACTTTAAAATATTAAAATATAATTCATTATATTTGTAATAATGTACAACATATTGTTATTTATAAAACCAAACGATATACAAAATATTTGTGAAAATTTACCATTAACGGTTAAAACGGTGGAATTTGTCAAACATTATAAATTGTGTAAATAATATTCCGAAATATAATCTTATAAAGTTATGTATGTAATACAAATGACATTATAATGTACATTATATTTATAATGTACATATAAGGCACTTGTAATTTAATAAAGTTGTATACATTTTAAAGATAATAAATTATATGTTAATATTTTAAAGTAAAATAATAGTTGATAACAATTTAAGCGAACGCTACCCATATTAATATCTACGGTAATCCATATTTTATAAATGAATTATATATTTAAAAAATAACAACAATACATTTTATTTACGATTAATATCGTATATTATATAATATATTATCTAATATATATATATATACATATATATATATATATATATATATATATATATATATATATATATATATATATATATATTAATAATATAATATATTATATTATCTTTAAATATAAATTCTATGCTCTTATTCTCTATGGGTGTACTTATAAGGAAACCTAGTATACATTTTTATTAAATCAATATATACATATATATATATATATATATATATATATATATATATATATATATATATATATATATATATAATATATGCTAATAATGTAATATATAAAATGTAAATTATTTAAAAATTAAATGTTTTATTTTATATATGCTATATAATTATATTATCACGTTTAAATAATATAATAATAAACAGCAATAGATAAGTATACTGACTAATAGCGAGTGAAATATACATTTAGTAATGGTATAGATCACACTCATGCATGCGGATATCCACTATGGAACACCTGATTATTTATGCCTGTTAATATCCGTAATTCAGCAACATAGGAGTTTCCGTTCTCGACACATATTCCGAGTAAATGCTATAGAAGTTCCAGCATACAGTAATACTGACTCATTAGTCGAATATGGAGTAAAGGCATGGAACGAACTTCCCGATATTCTGCGGTGCACCACATCATGAACTAAATTCAAGAGAGAATTAAAAACTCCTTTTCTCACTTTATGAATTATACATTTAACCCTTATTTATTTTCCATCGTTTATTTAATCCATTTAATCACATATTAATATGAATGTGTACAAACCTTTGTTAATTTTTCTTTTCCGTTTAAAAAGTGTTTAAATAAAATTTAATAACATAATAATAATAGATAAGATTATATATTATTCTAATATTATATAGAATATAGCTGTGCGTATCAAGTTATTAATATGTGGAGAGTAGTCTAGGAGAGAGATTATAGTGAAACCAAGGGTAGTTAAATATTGAGAAGTAGGATGATATAGTAAAAAAAACTATGAGTAATTGATAGAGGAGAACTGGATCTAGAGAGTATAATAGTATCAGTTATAGTCATATTTAAGAAAAAGTTATAAGAAAACCATTATGTGATATAATTAATACAATTAAACATAGACATTTGAATCAGATCAGAATCACTAGAACTATGAAATTACGTATATATTTATACAGTATCGGCATAAAGATGATAGTGAATATTAGGATATTTGCGAAAAATTGATATTTATAGGAAGAATATAGATAATGAACAATATAGGGCCATGTACAGATCCTTATGGAATACCATTCGTGTTAACATAAGAAAGAGACAAGCGGAGTCTATCTTAACCGTATACAATCTAGGTGAAACAAATGCATATACCAACTATGGAATTTGCGTGTATATCATTTTATTTAATTATAAAGGAAATAATATTGTAATTGAAAGTATAAAAAGTAGCTAAGTCTAATATCACTAGATATCATGGGTCGTTATTATCAACATATGTGAGAATATCATAAATTATCAAAGTAAGGGTAGTTTCGGTAATGCAATGAGGAATATATTACCTTATGCCGTAAAGTCGAAACCGACTCCTGGCAACATCCATAGTAGCTTTTCTCCATCCCGCTCTGTCTCTATAGAATCTGCTATAGCATCCAGTCGGAGATTCATATTATATTTATATAGCTATTTTTTTATATTGTCTAGCCAAGTGAAATGTGGTCTTCCTCTTCCTCGCCGACAATCTATTCTTCCCAGCATCGTATGCAATTCCATTATATCTGATCTAACAACGTGTCCGAAAATAGATAGGACAGCCTTGACAATTGTGAATTCTAACGTTCTGTTAGGTTGTTTATGTCAAGTATCTCAGTATTTCACTTCCTATCTAAGTAGGTAACTCCGAGTAGTTTCCTCCAGCTCCATAGTTCAAAAGCATCAATTATTTTCCTATCTGCCTTTTTGATAATCCATGTTTCTACTCCATAAAGGATAATTGGAAATACCAGTGTTTGAACAATCATTATTTTTGTCGTTATAACGAAAAAAATAGTAGACTAATGCCATTGTCTTTGGATATACGTTTTATAATTCCCATGATACATGTTCCCATTCCCAGCCTTCTTCGTAGATCCTTATCGGTATACCGATATATAACTATATAACTTATCACTCCATCATTTGTAATTAGAACTCCCAGGAATATAAATGTATCAACTATTTCGATATTGTTATCATCTACTATTATATGGTCTAATGTACCTGTAGCCACCACCTTTATTTTCTTGACATTTAAATATAATGCGGCTTCTTCGCTTGCTCTTTTGACTTTTTGAATTATCTCTGTGAGCTCATAATTTATTCCCGCTATCGATGTAGTGTCATCAGCATATGTAAGGTTTGTAATTTTCCTTCTACCTATACTAATTCCTTTTACCCATTTTTTCAGGACATATCATATTATACATTCTGCATAAATATTAAACAACCATGGAGATAGAATGCATCCTTAAGGATTAATTAACGTACTCATTTATCAATCGGGATGTTGCTTGTTTCACCATACTCTGTCCTTACAATCGATTTTTGATTTGTGTATAGATTTCTCATCACAACTATCGGATGCTCGGGTACTCCCGTGTATTTATGAGTGCACCATAGTCTTTTATGATCTACACAGTCGACTGCATTTTTGTAGTCAATGAAACACATGATGAATTCTCTAGATTTTTCCATCATATATTTCAAGTTAGCAATGTGGTCTCTAATTCCTCTACCTCTTCAAAACCCGGCATGTTCTATTGGTAGTTCAGGGATTAGAAAGGTATTCATTATTTTCTGCAATATTCTCAGAAGTATCTTACTTGCATGTGATATTAAGGCGATTGTTCTGTAGTTTCCACATTCTTTTTATCGCCATTTTTATAAATAGGAACATATATTGAATTCTTCTAGTCATTTGGCCATATCTTTGTTTTCCATATGCTATTGCACATACTCGTCGCGACTCTTATAGCCTCATCACCTCCTGCTTTTAGGAATTCTATAGGTATTCCGTCGCAGCCTGGAGCTTTTCTATTAGATATATGTCGGATTGCTTCTTTCACTTATATTTCTAATACATTAGGTTCGTCCTCATATAAATTCTTATTAAAAATATCATTTATATTAGGATCTCTTCTGTATATATTTTCTGTATATTGTTGCCATCTATTTTTTATATCCTTTTCTTATAAAACAACCCTTCCAGTACTTAGTTTCATAACACCATAACTTGAGCTGCGTGATCCTATCATCTCTTTTATTTCTTTAAACAGTTCTCTTGTATTACCAATTTTATTATTATCTTCAATTTGTTTACATTTATATATGATGATTTACTCTTTATTCTGCATTGATTTCTTCTGGAACGCTGCGCATTCTTCATATGTTCCTTTAGAGCGCATTTCCTTTCGCTATTGTGCAATTTTTAAAGCTTCGTCCGATATCCATTTAGAAACTTTCTTTTTTTTTCGGGACCTTTTTATATACATTGTCTCTTTCAGTATATTTCGAATAACATTCCAAAGTTCTTCAGGTTCTTCAGGTTCTCTATCTTTTATTGTAAGTCGTTACCCTATTTTTTTTATCTCTATACCGTAGTCAATTCCGATTTTTCAACATCATATATTGGAGTTTGATCTTGATGTCTGCTATTAGCAAATTATGGTCAGTGCCACAATCAGCTCCAGGCAGTGTTGTAACTCGCTTTATACTGATTATCCATCTAGTCTTGCATAACATATAATCAATTTGCTTTCTAGTAATTTTTTCCGGCGATCTCCAAGTATAAAGCCTCCGTGGGTGCAACTTGAAGAATGTATTCATTATTCGAAGGTCATTTCTACTACAAAATTCTACAAGTTGATCACTTCACACCAAAGTTACCAGTAATGCCATAATATATATCTTTCCCAAACTTAGATATTAGGTCTCCTATAATATAAAGACTATCTCCACTAGGTGTCTGGTCTATTACATATTGTATAATCTCATAAAACGCTTTTATATCCTCTTCCTCTGAGCTGGATGTCGGGGCGTATACTTGAACTACAGTTATCTTTATGGGTTTACACTGTATGCGTATTGTGGAAATTCTGTCATTTACTGTATTAAAACCCATCACACATCTTCGGAGTTTATTATTACATATAAATGCCACTCCATTACGTATTTAGGTCTCCTGTCCACAATAATAGAGTTCACGTTCATCTGACGTAAAGTGTTCCATTCCTGTCCATTTCATCTCATTAATTCCTAGCAGATCCACATCAGTATTTTCCATTTATATCTTGACTTCTTATAAATTACCATAATTTAATGTTCTTACGTTCCATGTACCGATTATCACTCTTTATTTTGCTAGTCTATGGCTTTCCACTGTACTTTTCGTTGCACTATTCTCGATTGATGTTCGTCCTTTCGGCTTTAGAGCATCAATGTTATCCTCGTTGTACTTATTCGTGACAGTGGAATACCCTTCCCCAGTACTAATATTAAAGTAATCCAACCTGTGGGACTCATTCTTCGACTTTATAGCGTTTTGTATGTATATAGATGTCATGGTTGTTTTCTTGGGATGATACTAGAGTGGGTTCCCGTTGCCTACTATAGCGCAGTATCCGAGCCATGTATGGGTTTCCACAATGCCTCGGAGTTAGGATGGCTTTGTTGTTGACAATGTACTATGTTCATCCGTCTCTTTCAATAATTATCATGCTGCTGCTACGATAATCGACCACTTACAACCGGCCAAGTTGTGTTTTATTTTTGGGTGTTCTCCCATAGACTTTGGCTCTCCCGAGTCGACTACAAGTCAGTAGCGGGGACTTAATGCCATATTTGATGCGCTGGACGAGACGCGTTCGACCTCCTCCGTTAGTTTAAACATGGTCTACCGCGTGAAGGTGGAGGTAGGACTTGGATGTGGATTTAACTTTTGCCCATTTTACAGGCATAAGAGGCCCCCACTTTTTGTGTCTGTCCGATCGTACCAAATCCTATTTAAACCCTAAGAGGAGTATGCACTATTATATTCATCAACAATAGCATGGAAGTAATATAATGAATATGTTTAATGGACATACCCGCTTAAGGTCTTGGAAATGCATAATAACTAGAACATTCGTCGATGACTAGATACATTAGAGTAGTACAGAGAAGTTGTTTTATTCAATGGGTACAATTTATGTATATTGCATAGAGTGTGGAACAATATATACTATAATGGATCTATGAATTATGTCAATAATAAGTCATATACAATATGGTGATAACGAATGAAGTAGATTGAGTGGAATAGGATCAATGGGGAATTGGTTTTTAAGGGTGTCTATATTTTTAAATTTTAGTTTTTTGTTGTTGTATTAAACGTAATATTATTTATTAACAATGTTATATTATTATTTTATTGGAGTGTACCCTCTTTGTGAGTTTAGATTACGAGATAATCTCTAGTTCTCTCCATTTAACATACATTGTATTTGCTAAATTGTAATTTCTGAACTAAATAAACTATTTTTATTCATTTATTCATTACTAATAGATACAATAATTGTACGTATTACAAATTGTTAAGATCATGGAAATCGGCACTATATTTTGAATCACAATTATGAAAAATATTTTCAATTTAAATCGATGAAACCTACTTTATAAAATTGTACTCTTATTACCTGTTATATTTTCATATATTTTTTTTTACAATATTGTATATTTTTATTTAATTCAAGACCAATATTTAAAAAATATGAATTGATCATATTATCATTTAGTAAATCTATTAAATTATTATCAATAATAGTTCCTGATTATTTATTATTACATATAACTTTAAAGTACGTCTAGTATATTTAATATTATTATTTTTTATTTTATTTTCATAATATGTTTTCTCTGTATATTTTAATATTTTCATTATAAGCAATTTTAATAATTTGTATATATATTTATTGGTGAATGATTATTTAAAGATTATGTATACATTTTATTCTTTTTACATATAAACGTAATGATTGAAGGGGTTTACCATAGCTTAACAAAAACTCCATATTAAATTAAAACTTTTTTAATGTACATTATATATTATATGCATTAGTGAATATAGAAATACAATTTTAAAAATATATATGCATAAAAGATTGAGTTAAAATAAAAGACCAATTTATAATACACAGATTATTATTAACATTTAATATATTTTGAACTGAACCATAACATATTTAGGTATATATACCTATAAATGTTTCGTCTTTGTATTCATATTTGTTTTAATACAGAATATCAGTAGATTATAACTGATATAAGTTAAGAGACCACCAATAAGAAGTGGATAATATAACAAATGTGTGTACATATTATCGATAATAGAATTTGTTTGATTAATTATATGAATTGGTTTTGTGATTGTCGCTATTAAATGTAAGGAATAAAGTGTATCAATAAAAAATGTAGTACTTATATTGGAATTATAATTATTTATATTTATATTGAAATCGCCTATTAAATTAATGATTCATTTAGATAACGATTAAATGTATAACATATATAATTTCAGTAAATTCAAATATATTAAATAGTTGTGCTTTAAAAAAATATAGCTGATAGTAAATAATTAATATTTTCGTTAATAAATGAGAATGTAACCATAGCATAAACATCATTGACAGATAATAATACATTACAAATTAATTTATATTTAATATTATTATTAATGAAAATGGAAAGTCCACATCGACGTTTATTATTTCTTAATATATGTTAAGAAGAATACTTAGGAATATTAAATAAGTATTTATCATATATGATATATACATATATGTAGTAAGCCATGATAAAGTTATTATAAATTATATTTATTATTAATTATAAAAGGTAATCAGTATAATCAGTAACCATATATAATAGAAATTATGTGGAATATTCCGAGAATTAAAATCAATAATATATAATTTACGACATTTAAATTTGATAGATTATCATAATATTTACACTATAAAAAGTTTTAATTATATTATCGATTATATTAGAATCGCTTTTTAGTTCGTCAGGTATATAATTATAAGTTAATACTTTATTAATTGATGGTGAACTAAATTGCATTACTAATATATAAATAGAGAAAAACAAACGATATTCATAAAACGACAATAAAAGCTAAAACAATAAATAAAATAAAACTTAACTAAAAGATATATAATGTTGACAAATAATTTAATATTGAATGAGCCGTAAAAGTATAAAAATAAACTTGATTTGAATAAAATAAAATTGTAATACTTGTATGTAAATGGAATACATTTTAAATGTTATTATATACTATTTGTAAAAATGTAATACTAAATAAACCTATAGTGATTGACAAATAAATATAACTGTATGTATATATATATATATATACACTGATCATATATTTGTATTATATTTAATATTATTTATTAACTATAGTTTATTAATGGGAATTTAAATAGATTGATTTATGATTCAAATTAAATCTAATAAATTATAACATAATTATAACATATATGTCTATTATTATGGTACTATTATTATATAATACATCGATGGTTTTAAATATTATGTAAATATTTAAATATAAGTATATATTATATATATTTATAAAAAATATTAGTTGAATAACAATATCAATTAGATATATTTAAAAAGGATTTAATTACTATGAATTCTTATATCCGAATGATAAATAGAATGACATTATATATGGACTTATGTTTATATATATATATATATATATATGAATGAATAAATGTTTATTTAGACACAAAAATAACGTTAAACGTTCATTTATGTAAACAAATATAAAAATAACAAAATACACACACAAATATAAATCAGTTGAAAATAATAAAAATAATTTTTACGAATTAATAACAATACATTATATTTAAAATATGAATAATATACATTAATTATTAATGTTACAGGTAACACATTACATAGATCGGCTGCAGCTACACTTTAAGAACGTTCTCCATATCTTGATAGCTTGTATGTCCTCTTTTGTAATAACCGAGTAGACGAGATTCGTAGATCCCACTTGTAAACTCTGAAATGTAGGAGGTCATTCAAATATAT
Organism: Osedax fenrisi; assembly: GCA_964019155.1. Lineage (NCBI taxonomy): Eukaryota > Metazoa > Annelida > Polychaeta > Sabellida > Siboglinidae > Osedax > Osedax fenrisi. The sequence continues at coordinate 28,459,465 of OZ025240.1, read as the reverse complement.
GTATATATACATATATTTAATCATCAAGAACAACATAAAATATTTATATTATTTTGAAGCACTTTAGAAGAAAACATTAAAATCTTCTAATAAATATTATTATTATTATTATTATTATGATCGTGAGAAATAAAGATAGAGACTAAGAGTTTTATCAATTTATTCATGTTTTTTGTATGATTGGTTGCCTAATATTATAAAATATTAGTATTTTTTTTATTAATAAAGAATCTTTTCTAAAATTTCTATTTTTCTATTTTCATTTATTCTCGTGATTTTGTTTTATTTACCTAATAAACTATATTATTATTATATATGATGGTTTACATGCGCAAATGAATTACTATCGTATTGAATCCTAATAGTACAATGAAGTTTATGTTATATGAACATCTATAGGAACATATATAGTTCTGGAGTTAAATATTTATTTTAATTATAATGTTATTTTTAATTATATATTTATTTAATAAATCAGAATAATATTTTATAGTATACATATACATATAGATATATATATATATATATTATGTAATAAAAAATATTCATAATTTATAATAGATTAACATATTAAATACAAACTAGATATTTTTATATAATAAATCCTCTGTATAAGAAATACAATTTCGTACAAAAACGAGTGTTTTATAGATAGGTTTACTGTATATATATATATATATATATATATATATATATATATATAATACATGTTCATATACTATATTATCAATTACCTATTAAAGTACATATATAAATAATAGAAAATAATAATAATAATAATAATTAATAAATATATAAAAACACTGTGAGATGAAGTATCGAGTTAATTAATCTTACATAAGTACATATTACGTATATTGTATACAATGGAACGAAATACTACTAATAAGAATGTATATACGATAAACATATAAATACAAAAATGTAAACATTCACATCAATATACATCGATTATGTATGTAATTACCAGTGTATATAACTGTATACATTATTAATGGGTATAACTGCAGACTTCACTTTATCAAATATTTATATATATTTAAACATATTTACTAATTTTCTTACTTTTTAAGTTGTTTAACTCAGTTTCTATCTATTATTTAATCATATAATGTGTTAATTTTAGTTATTTAGTATTTATATTGTATATATTCATATATTCTTATTTTAAATTGTATTATGTTATCATTTATTTATATATATATATATATATATATATTTATATTACTACTTTATTACATGATGAATTAATTAGTTATATATATTATATATATATACCATCATTATCATATATGATAATTTTCAATATATCTATTTTATTTATTTATATCACACACACACACACACACATATATATATATATATATATATATATATATATATATATATATATATATATATATATATATCATGTGTATGTAAATAAGTCGTCATATATTACACAACATTCCTATTTTTACATTATTATTATTTATAATGAAACTTATCATGTTAATAAATGTGTAATTAACTTGATTAACTGTATTTCTTCTATAAATAATATGTCGTTATTTTATGCGTCTATTATAGACATGATAATTCCAGCTATATATATAATTCCGTGAACAACTACGGTATAGTTTTCAATCGATGAGTCATTGATACAATGTGTATGTGTTCCTCTACTATTTGTAGTTTACATACATAAATGTATACACAATATATGTATACATACGCGTATCTATATGAATTAATATTCATTTGTTATGATCGTGAGAAATAAAGCTATGATCCAAGAGTTTTATCAATGTATTCATGTTTTTTGTATGTTTGGTTGCCTAATATTATAAAATATTAGTATTTTTTTTATAATTAAAGAATCTTTTCTAAAATTTCTATTTTTCTGTTTTCATCTATTCTCATGTTTTTATTTTCTACGGTGGATAATAAGCTTTTGCTTTTTTATCTATCCGCATTTTGTAACACCATTTTTAATTATATAAATATTTATATAAATAATCATATTTATTTATTGAAATCATACATATATGTATATATATATATATATATATATATATATATATATATATATATATATATATATATATATATATATATATATTGAATACATTACGATTAGCGGATACAATTAGACCTATTAAAATTCATAGACTTATACATGTTGTAAATAAATGTGAGGAACATATGCCCGGACAATACATTACAAATAGTAACATTTTTTTCCTGTGTTTTTTTTTATCTTTATCTTTGAGATTTGTATATAAACATTATCAGTAGATAATTCTATATTATAAATCTATATTAATATTTTTCAGTTTAGCTTCTAATTCAATATATATATATATTATAAAAAATAAATATTGAATTCGTGTTTATATAAATGTAATAAATACAAAATATTATTTTATATGTATTCAATTATAATATATTGATATAATGTATGTGATTTATTTATTGAATTATTGAATTTATAATTGAAAAACTTGTAATACAATGTACTCATAATTATTTTGTATAATACCTATACACTTCAAATAATATCGACTCTCTGAATATGAATACAATTAATCTAATTTTTATTGATATATTCAAATACAATTTATAATAATGTATACATTATTACATGTAACTATAGTTACTATTCAATAACAGTATATTTTTTTTATAAATCCTATTTATATTCCATTATATGAAAAAAAAAATATAAATAATATATAAATATATATATAATTATATATACAATATATTAGAAAATAATCCGGTATTATTGTAGCTATATATCCCTAGTATAGTGTAAAATTATCACATGTATTTATAAAATATTCATTGAGTTGATTACGATTGAATAGGCTTAATTCATATCTAATACATGTAAAATAAACAAAATGGCGGCAAGAGTACGGTCTCCCATTAATGAATATATTTTCATGTTTATATTTTTTGGTATGACTTATAGTTTATGAGAAGCGCGTGGTGGTGATATTACCAGCCAGGAGATATAATCATATTTCATATATATATATATATATATATATATATATATATATATATATAATATGAATATTATAGATGTATAATATGAATATTATAGATGTAATATGTAATAATAAGAGTATTCATTATCATTATTAACTCGTAATCAGAATTGTAATAAACAATCTTGCAGACTAACGTGTTTATAACATTAACATTCCGTATATCATAATATCATTATAATCAATATAGGTATGTATTATATGTATGATATATTTTTGTATATGTGACAACATATACAAAAATATATCATTAAATATTGAATTATTATATAATGACAGTATTTACCGAATTCTTACATAATATAGCAGTTAATAATAGCTCACTGAATTCTTAATAACTAATACTGGATGGAGTACATACATAATGCTACAATGTGATGAATGGGCATTAATGGCAATACAACGTGTATAATATCTAATATAACTGAGTTGAGGATTCTCGAGGTGAGTATTAGAATAGCGGACAGTTATGGTGTTAATGGTATAAGGATTAAGCCTACGGTAAAGTAGTACTGGATCTGATTGAAGAGAATGGGGCATCGTTATTCTTATAGTAATAGCAGTCTATATGTTGGGATGAAGGATACACTGTTAGAAATAAATGGTATAACATTGATTACAAAATGGTATAACCCCGTGGCGCCCTGGTATACCATTTATGGTATAACTAATTAAAAAAGTTATACCATATTTTATAAAAAGTTATACCATATTTTATATAAAGTTATACCATAATTTATACCATATATTATATAAAGTTATACCATATTTTATAAAAAGTTATACCATATTTGATATAAAGTTATTCCATAATTTATTAACATTTATACCATATATTATATAAAGTTATACCATAATTTATAAAAAGTTATACCATATTTGATATAAAGTTATACCATAATTTATTAATATTTATACCATATATTATATAAAGTTATACCATAATTTAATAAAAGTTATACTATATTTTATTTAAAGTTATACCATAATTTATTAAAATGTATACCATATATTATATAAAGTGATATCATAATTTATTAAAAGTTATACTATATTTTATTTAATTTACACCAGTGTTTATAATAACTTACTATTCTATATTATTAATTTATATATGGAATCGACATTTATAATGATAATTTATTTTCTAAAAACCACATATATGTTAGTGTAACAATATTGTTAATTAACAGATACATTTTAAAATAAATAACGTGATACAAAATTACATAAACAATTAATGTTTGCAGGACATGTTATGAAACAAATAAAATTAACAATACCACTTAATAAAATATATTTTATTCTATACGAAATAAATTATTTTGAACGAAAACAAAACAATTATCGACACACATAATAAGCATCCTCTTTTCTGAAATATTGAGTCATTATTTCCTGCAATTAAAATTAAAATATTTATATAAGTTATATATATCTATATATATATATAGTATACTCGAGTATATAATAATATTGCATATTATATAATAGTATACATATGTATCGTATAAGAAAATTTATACAGTTAATATCATATATGATAATACTATATAATGTATAAGTTAGAAATGTAATTAGAAAAATCCAATAGCAGTTATATATATAATAGAGTATACTATAATTTTGAATTAGCATACGAAAAATCATAAAATAACTATAATATTAAATCTATAGTTATTAAGTAATTATTAAGTAACCTTATTTTTATTTTCATTGTAAATTCATTTTTCAATAATTCACAAACTCCCATCATAAAATATAAGATTCCCGCATCTATTTTTGGAAAAATTATATTATTTATTTAATTATAGACTTTATAATCTATATTTGATTAAGGATAGAAGGATATTGATAATATTTGTACAACAGTTAACATATTTATATATATATAACTATTAGTAATATTATTAAATTTAATTACATTGTGAGCTAAAAATAAAATAAATAATTGACCATATATGGATATATAGTATACTATCCTTATGGAGTAATAAAATATAATTGCATATTTATTTTATATAGATATTTAACTAATGTTATTAATTAGATAATTAAATTACCTGTTTGATCAGTTTGCGTAGTAGCGATACCTAGTACACCAACATATTCGTTTATATATTTGTGTATATACGTTATTTGCTTTTTCATCCCTATCCGGCCGTTTTTCTAATATTTTAAATGAATTTGAAATTCTGCAAATAATTCTTCAGTTTCCTGCATATTAATATGTATACAATATTATATTCTATAGCATATAGTTATCATGATTTTATAATATATATATGTAATAAAGTAAATGTTCTAAAATAATTTATTTCAACCATCACGTGCTGCGTCATCTGACTGGCCTTCCTCAAACCGGTTTCTAAATCACGACTGCTCCTGTTGCGGCATCGATTGTTAGATCTCGCCAACGTGTTTCCTGCTCCATCTCATGGCTACAATGTCCTGCCTGAAGTGCAATGATGTCTCCACTCATGATGATGCCATTTCGTGTGATGGCTGTGACAACACTATTCACTACAAATGCATATACCTATCCTTGCCAGCTGAGTGTCGATCCCAGAATATGCCAAAATACTTCAGGGCTAGTTTCTCCCTTCCTAATATTGTGTTCAAATGTGATGTATGCACTAATACTAACCTATCCACTGGTAATACCTTTATTAATGATAAACTTAACAAATTACAAGTTGGCATTGAGTGTCTTACTGCCCAATTATCCTCCTTCTCTCCCTATTCTAATGACTCCACTATCCTAGAGTCACTCTCTTCCGCTATCTCATCTCTTCCTGATGCCCTAAATAAATCAACAACCAAATCTTTCTCTGCCATTGTCAAATCAAATTTACCTCCATCCCCTTCTACCTCCACCCTACTTAATCCACCCACTATTCACTCCTGCGCTTCCAAACCATCAATAATCAATTAGCATATCCTACCTGCTGACAGAAACCTTACCTACATAAAATCACTAATGGCATCCCTAAAATCCAATTCCCCACTTGACCCTATTCCCCTTACTTTACTTCGTACCCTTTTACCATTGCTAATTGAACCCATAACAATGATCATTCATGCGTCCCTTATTACATCGATCGTACCAAAGTCTATGAAACACTCATATATCACCCCAATTATAAAAAAAACTACCCTTAGCCACTCAAACCTGTCGAGCTATCGACCCATCTCCCAGCTTTCATCAATCTCTAAGACCTTAGAGCGAATTGTATCTGCTCAACTTATTCACTATATCACTACCAATTCAATTATTGATAAGTTTCAAAGTGCTTACTTACCCCATCGGAGCACTGAATCAGCACCGAATCTTATCATTAATGATCTACTAATATCCCTTGACAACAAAGCCCCGTGCTACCTTGTGTTACTTGACCTATCCAGTGCCTTTGACACTCTAAACCATGACATTCTCTCTTTAAGACTCAATGAAATCGGTATTCACGGTCAAGTACACAGCTGGTTTATGTCATTCTTTTCCGTAAGGTCCTCTTCAGTGAAAATTAACTCATCCTTCTCTACCCCGTTTATCAGCACTCATGGTGTTCCACAAGGCTCCGTGCTTGGTCCTTTACTTTTTATTATTTATATTTTACCCATACAATCCATATTTCGTAAATATCCTTACATCCACTACCATCTCTTTGCAGATGATCTACAAATTTATACTTCTTTTCCCATTTCCTGTGACTCCAACTCAATTCAACTGTCTATTTTTAACTGCCTCACATAACTTACTGACTGGTTCTCCCATAATTCCCTATCACTTAACATGACAAAAACTGACACCATAATTATCTCCAGACCTACCTACCTCCTAATCATCACCCACCCCTTTCTACTAGCCCTCCCTACATCAAAATCCATAACAACTCTTGGTTTCACCATCAACTCCCACCTAGATTACTCTGACCACATATCTATAATGATTCGCAATGCCAACTATTTTCTTTACAATATTAGAAAATCACGTAATAAATTGACTTTTTCAATGACTAAAAGTCTAATACACTCGCTAGTCTTCAGTAGACTCATATACTGCTGCTCACTTCTATGCAATCAACCCTAAAGCTTATGCTTAAACTTGAGAAGATACAACGACGTGCTATACGCACCCTATATAAACTGAAGTTCTCTTCAATAGTATCAATATTGACTCTAATGCGATCACTCGGCTGGCTTAAGTTTAGATATCTCTGCAGGTACAGACTACTATGCATCACCCATAAGGTGATACATCTTAGATCTCCCGAGTACCTAGCTGACTTGATCAGTATGCATACCCTTAGTCGAGCTAGCAGGAAATGTCACACGATGAAAATTGTGCAACGCTCGACTATCTCTGCTCACTCTGATTCTGCTTTCTCTGTGGTAGCTCCAAAATACTGGAATTCTCTACCATATGACATTAGGTGTTTGAAATCCTTGTCACTATTTAAATGTAAACTCTCCACGCACCTATTAACATTGTAACCTACCCTCCTTTTCCCTTTATTTTTATTGTACTTTATTTATTTTATTTTTGTTTCCTTCTCATGACGCCCATAACCACCACGTGATTTTGTAGTCAATAAAATATTTTAAAATAAAAATAAAATAAAATATTAACCAAAGCAAAGACCTGTTGAACATAATAATAATATAACATAATAATAATTATAATAATAATAATAGTAGTACATACCTGATGATATACATAACGAAGAATGAGGCAATTTCACCTAGTGGAATTTATTCTATAGAAAAATAACGAAATATACTTGACAGACGATAAAAACATTTACATGTATGGCCATGCATGGCTATGGCTATACAATTAACACAGAGCGAGACACCGAAATATAGTTTAAAGTTTTATGTAGATATATCGATTTCTGTTACGTAATGATAAATGCATTTAAATGTATATTACATTAATCGATATATCTACAACTGTGACTTTATAACATATATATATAATTATATAATAATATTCTAACAATTTAATTATATATTATAAATAATATATAAATATATTATGAAATTATATATTATATAAACTTTTATATTATATATATAATATGATATAATTTGTGTATATATATATATATATATATATATATATATATATATATATATATATATATATATATATATATATATATATATATATATATATATATATATATATATATATATATAATATAAGTATAAATACCTTATGTATATTGTAATGAGTTGAAAAATAGATGCTTCTCATGTTGAGTGTAGAGTGGAAATATAATGTGTAAATAAATAAAATGAAATTATGGAATTATGGGTTGATTATAAGTTAATTCTTGGAATTATATATAATATACAAATTATGCCTATTAGCTTGTATTGTAAATAAATTTATAACAATAGTTTTTTATAGTTCTATGTATACATATTTCCCTATGGGGAATCTATATATTTTCTGAAAACTAGTTTAATTGCAATCCAAGTGCTGTCACTCTATATGCTGCCCATGTAATACGAGAATTATTGTTTGTTTACATAAAAATCAAAACAAGTTTGATTGATGGGAAGATTTTTACTGTTTATATAGAATAATTATATGTTATATATACATAAAGCAGTATTGAAATTACGTCAATCTTAGTTATATTGTGTTCTATGAATATATATATTATATTATTATGCTATATATATATTTATAAAATGCTTATTAATTTACTTTTAATGGTTCAAATTCATAGAAAACGTGTAAAGTAAATAATGTTGTGTTATATATAATTTCAAAAATAAATTTAGTTTAATGTAATAAAGTACATAATAATAATATTATTGGGTATTATTTAACTTCACATACTGGTTATATAATTGATTAGGTATATAAGTATTACAACAGTGCCTTGCTTTTGGCATATTCAATGATTATGATAGCAAATTTGCAAATTCTAAAAATTATTCTGAATATTTTCTAGCAATAGAAATATAGAGTAAATAAATATGGTGTTTAATGACTACAAAATTAGTTGAACAAAACTGATTAATTACATTTATTTATATATGCTGAAGTTTTAGTAATTTACGTAAACGTACCACACCATTTTTTATCGTGTATTTTTTATCGAAATTATCTTTTTTTAAGAAGTATTTCAACCTTTCCTTTAAAAAATAATTGATAATATTATCAATAACACAAGTTCCACACAATATTAACGATATATTACTTGCATTCACAATAGAACGAAATAATTTAAAAATATTACGCTTATAAATAATATCATTAATACAATTATTGAAAACAAAATAGAGTGAACGAACATATACTAAAAACATAGAACTACACGATAATCGATCCGTACAATTTTTGGATGTATCCATATAATAAATATGATTACTTGGAAACATATTAGAGGTTTCAACGCAAACAAGTTCACTGCATGTCCTACAGAAATTGGTGCGAACATACAGACATAACTTTATAGCCGAGTCTAATATTTCATTCTCAGGTAGTGCTGAGAATTTTAAATCTGTAGGTACATTAACAATCTCTACGACTTCATCGACCTCATCTGAAACAATATCAGTAGTAACTTCTTGCATTGATTGCATTTTTAATAAAAAGTCTCCAGCATCAAGTGAACAGTTGCTTCCCCGGACTGGATCAAATAGAGAATCAACCAAAACTTTTCTATATTCAGCAACAAATTCTTGTGCTGAAGGATTATCTCGGTTACCTCCACCTGATCTCATTCGAGAAAAGAAGTTTTCTACACAATCCTGGCTACAGTTATGCATTGAGATGCAATCAATATCGAACTTGGTTTTGAGGTGATGCGATAGATTCAGTAGTGCCTTCAGATTATTTCTCCATCCAACTAAGCAGGGTAATGAATCAGAGAACTTTGGTTGGTTGTATCGCATTCTATAAAAAAAATTGATAAAATATAGATAAAATATGGATAAAATATAGTTAAAAATAGATAAATTTATAAAATATTAACCTTTCTAATATAGGTATGGCTGCTCTTATGAAATATTCTGACTTTGATGGTATACTGAATGCACTCTTGTAGTCATTATCATTGTTGCCCGATCCATTGAATACGTCAAACAAATTATTAAAAAATTCGCAAAAGTTTGCAGTATAGATAGCATCTGCCGGTAGTTTCTTACTTAAGATAACGATGCTCCTTATTGCTGAGGCCACACTTTGGGACAGTACTTGGGTTGCAAGGTTAACTTTCATCTTGGCGAACGAGTTTAATTCGACATGATTCTCAGTTAACTTCGGAGCGATTTCTAATTTGTCGTGCTTCTTGATCTGGTATAGCATCCGAATAATTTGAAAATATACCAGCTCACCTTCGTAAAAAAAACCATGGCTATATAATCCATTTCTTATACTCTTAAGTAGATGCGGAGGATCAAACATAAAAAAAAGTATATCTCCTTCAATGATCAAACTCTGGTCTGGTAGTACCCCTAGATATGATTTGCATCCTCGATTTCCCGGTCCCTGGTCACAGATAACAAGTTTTGGCATCAGGCCGGCTTCTTTCAACAGCTTTGTTGCTTCTCGTAGCTTACAACATATTGTTTCACATGACATCGGTCCAGAGGTTAGAAAATAACCAATAGGTTGCTTCCAATTACTGGTTATACTACGTATCATAAATACCATTACGTAGTTAGCTATACTATCATTTCTACAATCGCCCAAATCTTCATAACCAAGTACATAATCAACTCTTTCATTATATTCCAGGAAAGTTTTTATGCTCATCTCGTCGAAAACGATTGAAACTAATCGATCTTTCATAGTATAATGTTCAACCTGTTTCTTGATAGCGTCGATAACGGATGGATTAAATCCAGGTTCTAATTTGATAGAGTGCATGGACCTTCGTAGTGTTGTTATCGATGGCAAACAAAATGTACTTCTAAGTAATCTATAACATTTAGGACTTGCATGCCACAGAGATAGCGCAAACATCTTCTCGTTTGCTGTATATCTGTTTCCTCTGGCCCTTGTTTTCTGTTGTTGACGTATTAAAAAGTTTGTTAGATTGTTATTGTCCTCATTAATGGTAGTTTCTGTATCGTTCTTCCGGTTTGTAGAGGTCAATTTTAGCCTATATACTTTAGAATGAAGTTTTCCATTTGATTTTTTTAATATGGTGATACGTCTTTTTTGTTGCCTCATAAATTTGCGTTGAGCTTCAATGATATCAGAATATTCTTTCAGCTGTGTTCTTAACCGCTCTACTTCAGTAATTTCGGGAAGAGAATCAATCGGCTCACATTCAACTCTCTCAACTTCAGCTTCATCTTCTAGCCCATTCTCTGAAGCGGTATCAGTATCTGTATCTATAAATAAATAATCAAATACATTTGTAATAATATTTGGGTTTAAACTAATTCACGAACCATTTACAACTTTCTTAATTGGTATTGGTTGTCTATTAATTTTACGTCGTGGTTTATGTTGTGGTGGAGGGTTAGCTACATCAATCAACGTTGGAATAGCACTGTCACGATTCAGCCGTTTCCTTAATAATATATATATATATATATATAGGAATATAGGAAAATAATTTGAAATGATTGTATTTGATATCATTTATCATTATTATAATAATTAATAATTTAGGGTTATATAATAATTAATAGTTACCTGTCTGAATTACTATACATGGAATCCTCGAAATGGCGTCCACACACTTTATAGTTTATCAACCCATCGATACCCTTCTCTCGGAGTATTATCATTAACGACTCGTTTCGCGTATTTATAGCCCACTTTCGACACCTAATGGAAATAAAAATATGATAAAATGAAGTATATATATAGATATTAATTCAAAAATAGTAATCGATAATGTTATAATCCTAAAAAATACGATTATAATAGTATTTTTAAAATAATTTTTGAAATTTGGTACAAATATCAATAATAAATATGCATTAAAGTAATATTTACTAACATCTCTTTATTCCTCGGAAACTTATGATGCATATAAGTATCGAATTTCGAATAATGCTCACAATTCATAACGCAACAACGAGTACCTTTCTTAATAATAGACATAATAGCTATATAAAGTATTTAAAAATAAACAAATAACAATATCTCCCTTGAATAAAATCTCCTAAAATGGCGGATTGTTATTGTTTATTTCAACAGCCAATCAAATACGAATTCGCGAAATAGGCAGAGTGATAGCACTTGGATTGCAATTAGAAGCAATAAATGCTATGTCTATAATAATATAACACAACAATAAGTAAACTGTTATATTTAAGGATATTATGAAGGATACTATTATGAATTATATTTCTTATACATTTTATTTTCAATCAAATTTAAACTTAATTTTAAAATGTTATGTAACTGGTATTGTCATATTGTATTCCATATAATTCATAAAGTTATACCATTATATTTAATAGATGGTATAACTAAAAATTACGAATGTTATACCATATCATTCGTAATCTTATACCATTTAAATTAAGCTATATGGTATAACTAAAAAAAACAAATGTTATACTATATAATGTGTGATCTTATACCATTTCAATGAAGCTATATGGTATAACTAAAAAAATCAAATGTTATACCATATAATATGTGATCTTATACCATTTAACGTAATTGTATGGTATAACTCGTATTTACATATGTTATACCATATAATTCATAATGTTATACCCTTATTTTTAACAGTGTACATAATGATATATGTATGATAAAGAGGTCTGGAAGTGTATATTTACATAACGAGAATTAGGGGCGTGTGGTTAATACGGTCATCGTAGTATACCGCGACCCCGTGTATCTCAGCAACATTAAATAACATTAATAAAAGGTATACATTATATATGAGCATTAATAGGTTTTATAAATATAATCTAATTTTGTAAATAATTAAAAATAATTTCTATATATATATATTAACAAATAAACTCTATGAAGAAAAATTAAAAATTCGATTAATTTTTTAATGAATAATTAAATAACACATATTTTAAATCACTAATATATAATATAAATATAAATTAAAGTTGAATAATAAATAACTATTTAATTATAAAAATGACTATAATTTATTTATTTTATTGAATAATATTCATTATTATATAGTGTATATAGCGTGATATATAGAATCTGATAATACCGCTATCTTTGAGCAGGATGTGGCAGATTCAGGATTGATTCAACCCAATAAAAAGGTATAATCTGATATAGTTATTTATATATATTTCTAACATAGCTTTCGTCATTATATGAAAACATTGGTTAAATCAACATATATTACATCTTAATTATATATATATATATATATATATATATATATATATATATATATATATATATATTATAATCATGATATGATATATTTAATTTAATTTAATATTTACTATATTTAATTATATGAAAACATTAATATATATTATACTATAATTTCCGTATACAATTAGAGGTGATCAATATATTGTTGATATGCGAAAAATAACTAGGTAATATAGCAGTAATATAACACTATCATACACTAGTGTATGATATATAATATATTGTATATTAGAATAATAAATTATATAATGTAATAATATATTATATTTATAAATATAATTTTGATAATTATGCATTATATTTTAGGTTTATATGAATATATTATTTTAAAACAATTATGTATACATAAATATATTATTATATATGCTAGTCTTTATTATATGCTTATTTATTATATTATTTTATTTAAATATAAATTTATTTATGATATAACATAATATTTGTATTCACTTTTACAGAATACAATTACAAATTACAATTAAAGGAATTATTTGAATCATTATAATATACTATTTAATACTTTAATTAGATTATAATTAATAGTTGATAATATTTTATTATTTTTATTATGATCAACTTATATTTATATGGACTTTATGCCGTACCTCATTTTAAACATTTTAATATATAACATGGAAATTAAGTATAATTATTACATAATAATTCAAAATAAGTGAATTTATGAGTATAATATATTATAAAATATTAAAATAATTATATACATATATAATATATATATATATATATATATATATATATATATATAATAAATAATGACTATCATCTATTTAGATACTTTATAAACTAATATAAATATAATACCTGAATCATATATATTCATGAGTTAATAGATTTTAATATATATATATATATATATATATATATATATATATATATATATATATATATATATATGAATGAATTCAGTTTATAGACAAAGTCTAAATAGGATCAGTGAAAGCGATCAGCTTTATTGATTCGAAACCTCCTATAGGACATCATACTGTTATAACAGGATGTGCAATGTCATATCATCATTTCCATTCAAATAAAATAATAAAATAGAAATATATATATATATATATATATATGGATATTGCATTTTTCGATTTCGTAAAATGTAGACATGTTTTTTAAACATATTTTGTGTGCTTTACAAATTGACATACCATCCTGTACTGATGATAGCTATGATTCCATATTAACGGCATCATACATAATGATCCTATACATATACCCATAGGTATACTTAATAGTATACTATAGTACTTTTTTTAAATGTATTAAATTATCACAATTGCATGTGTTGTTGTATAGTATTCTTGCCGTGATATTATTGAACAGAACATGTGATGGTTACCTCATCACTAGGTCCTATTACCGGGTGGTATTACACTTACCTGGCTGTATTACACTCCTTGGATGGTAATGGGGACACCCTAATAATTCCAAGTAATTCTGATAACCTGAACAACATAATTCGTCGAAAAACATATGAAATTATGATATTTATTTATAAAGTTATAGATAATTATTAAAAATGGCCATAATTCCCATAGTTACCCAATTATACTCAATATTTGATAGTGCGTAGTATTATTGTGGGTGTCTTTAATATATATATATATATATATATATATACGCATGTCTTAGTTTGAGGTGTGGGTATTTAATAGCGCGATAATAGTGATATCGATAATAGTAAGTATTGAAAATCAATATTAAATGCTTATGAAAATCTGATAAATACTTTAGACGTTATAACTCTGATTATTAATTTTTAGGTATGCATATTCTATATATATAGTTAGAAATTAACATATATATATGTGAATAGGTATGTTTGGGATAGCATGTATAAACATCGTTGTTAGAATAAGAATACGAAGCCCCTTACGTTACACGTCCTATTAACTCGGAGCACTTTACGAATAAATTTGAGATTATTTGTGTGATAAAAATAGTTCTATTTTTTACTGTATGAATCCAAAAAGAAACCAATAGAATTTGATTAACTTTCTTCAAATATAGTTGAATAATAATGTCGACCGACTGAATGAAACTATTATGCAATTATTATTAATAACAAATAATAGTATATCAGAACTATTCATAGTTTATTTCTAAATCTATAGTGACACCAATCCATTATATGTTTTACGATTATAATATATATATATATATATATATATATATATATATATATATGCGTGCGTGTGTGTATGTGTGTTTGTGTGTGTATGTGTGTTTGCAGAATGTATCAGTTTACAGAAGACCTGCCATTACATTTTAGGCGAAAATAATATTATAATTAATTCGTGATGATAATTATTTGTTGATATTATGGGGATCAATACTAAATGCGATACATTCATATATATATATATATAAGGTGCCTGACACACAAGCAGTAGGATGCGGGTTCGATACTAGTCCGGACCATTAACATAGGTTTTAAAATAATATATAGAAGTGACCTTAAATAATTGTGTATAAATGATCGGCTCTCGTTAAAACCTGATAGAAATATGATAGCGGCTTCGAAGGGACATTAGAGCCATATATGGTTATAAGTGTTCCTGAATGGGATGAATGGACTCTACCAAAATAAAATAAAATAACAATATATATATATATATATATATATATATATATATATGCATGTATCGTATTTAGTATTGGTTCATCCGTCATCCCATTTCATATAATCATCATATCATCCATCCGATTCATTTTAATTATTCGATTATCTAATAATTCCTCTACTTACCAAATTGATTCAAATATAACAACACTATTCATACTCCGACTTTTCATGTTCACCTATAGGTATACTAATCTGTATATATATTCCTCGATTCACTATTATTTAAATTACTCCTTATTCATATTATAACCTATTGCATATATGCTACTAGTTCAACTTCCATTATATTTCTCATTTATGCATATTCATCTTTCTTTGTCCATACTAATATATAGTCCATTCTCTTTGGAATTTACATCCGATATATATATATATATATATATATATATATATATATATATACGATTCATTCACTTAACCTTACGTCGTATCGTAACTGCTCTAACTAATGTCCTCATATATGTCCTCATAGTATTCGATTATTATTCACCTTTTATCTAATATATTTTTCAATACACCTTTTCAAATACATTTGACAACATACACTTTTTTATATGTTGTACTTATTATTACTTAATAATTACTTTATTTAAAAAAGTGTATTTTACATGTACTATCAATGATTTAACTCGAATCGATACGAATGTATGTCGGATACTTTAGCCAACTGAGATTCATAGGCAGTTATATATAATCGCTATATAGTATATATAATCGCTATATCCCAGCATTCAACTTACATCAAAACTTAAGTTGAACTTAAGTTGAACTTAAGTTATGATGTAAGTTGAACTTAAGTTTATCGACTTAAGTTGAACTTAAGTTGAACTTAAGTTGTGATGTAAGTTTTTTAAATTAAGTTAAATTTAAGCATTATTATTAATGTACTATAATCAACTTTAGTAGAACATAATATATAAAATATAAAATTATATAATTAAATATTATTTATTATAACTTAAGTTCAACTTAAGTTCTCAACTTAAGTTCAACTTAAGTTATTAACTTAAGTTCAACTTAAGTTATTGATGTAAGTTGAACGTAAGTTTAAATTAAAAATAAAATATTAATATAAATATTAGTATTTTATGATTAATTATTTATGTTTAATATAGTTATGATATAAAAATATACATTTAAACATATATTTATTCATATTATAAACTTAAGTTACATAACTTAAGTTGAACTTAAGTTATGAACTTAAGTTGAACTTAAGTTATGAACTTAAGTTGAACTTAAGTTACGAACTTAAGTTGAACTTAAGTTGTTGATGTAAGTTGAACGTAAGTTTATATATATATTATAACAATAATAATAATAATATTATAATAATAATAATAATAATAATAATAATAATAATAATAATAATAATAATAATAATAATAATAATAATAATAATAATAATAATAATAATAATAATAATAATAATAATAATAATAATAATAATAATAATAATAATAATAATAATAATAATAATAATAATAATAATAATAATAATAATAATAATAATAATAATAATAATAATAATAATAATAATAATAATAATAATAATAATCATAATAATAATAATAATAATAATAATAATAATAATAATAATAATAATCAGTTGCAACGCATAGCAACCAAATTAAAAGTCGCATAAATTTAACGCGTTATTTCTACAAATTAAAAAAAAATTAAATTTCTTTAAAACTAATTAATTTCGACATACATTCGGATAACTTGTTCTCTATATTATACGGAATTACATTCGATATTTACGTAGTCATTACATTAAAGGATAATGTTTTAAAATCGATTTCGAAAATAAGAAAATTGAAACATCGCAACGCGAAAATTAAGATTCTATATACATATAATTAATAAATATAGTTAAAGAAAATTAATATATATTAAATAATTAAAAATAGTATACTATTAATATGTATAACAATACTAATGTTAAAATAGTATTTTATAATACATATTTGTGTTAACATACTTTTTAATATTGTATAATTAGGTTGCATCTTAATATATACACATATATATATTTATATGTGTGTATGTAATTTATATATCCATGCTATATACTACTTATACAATATTATAACATATTATTAATATAGTACATAATTCATAGTCACTAAATATATATACATTACATATAGATTTTTCGGTTTTAAAACTGCAAACTGTACTCATGAAGCAATCGGCCGCCAATACATGCGTCTATGTGTGTTCAACATCGTGTCTACAAATGTAGTATCATATTAGTATATTAAGAAAATGTTTTAACTATTAAAAATTAAAAATACTTATCCACATATTTTTTATAGAATAATATTATGATGTTCTTAAACGTATATACTTCCCGTATTATAAATTATTTATGTTCTATGTAATCATCTTGATTGTAGTAGACTTGATTTGGATCTACTTTCATGTGGATTATTTATTCTCGCGTAATTAATTTACACCCTCGGAATGCAAGTGCGGGCGTTCTGCGAACAAATCCGCCCCAAACTATATATATACATATATATTGAACAACATAATTTAGTCATAAATGTTTATAAACATATAACAATGTTTAGAATTATGTTAGTATACGTTATTTTTTTATTTTATAAGAATGTTAATTGATACTTTTGCATATATATATATTAATAGTTTAAGGGATTGGTAGACAATACAACATTACTTTAATTAACTATAATTATAATTATCTATATATTGATAGCGTGTTTTATTTATCAATGCACAGTAACAAATTAAATTATTAAATATTAATTAAATTATATTTATTTAAAAATTGTATATTTGTTATAATTATACTATTTTATTTTTGTATTAAACACATATATATATATATATATATATATATATATATATATATTTATTGAGAAATATAATGTATATTTCCGTCCACTCCCTAGAAATATATCTATATTAAAACAATATATTTTTGTGAAAATAAATACTATAAAATATTTTACGAAATAAATACAAATTCTCATCGAATATATATATATATATATAATATGTTAACTATTAATTAATCATATATGTCTTATACTTTTTTATATATATATAAGTATGTAATATATATATATATATAATATATTTATATATTTTCATAATATAATAATATTGATAATCATTTATATCGAAATTGATAAATTATTGATTTAACTATTTGGTAGACACAAACTGTCAACCAAATATGTATGCCATATAATTGGATATTATGAAAATATTGTCTACCAAACTCATATAATATACCTATATATATGTGTGTGTGAAATTTAATATTAATATATCTATTACTATATATTGCGAATGTAGTCTTCATAATAATATAATTGAAATAATATAAAATAAATAATTAATAAATGTATAATTAAATAGAGTGATATTTATCTTATTGTTTGGAGTGGCATTATCTTTATTCGATATTCCCGATGCCGTACCGTACGAATCCTATTCCAGTATTGGAGATATCAATGTCGGTGTGGTCACAAATATGAGAGAGCTGTGGTTAGTAACCAATGCATATTACAATAAACTAATAATCAAATACTTAGAGATCATTCACATTTAATTATATTTTATAATATATATTGTACCTATAGATTATATTAAAAATCTTTACATTTATTTGTATGTCATATACTTTTAATATTTTACATATATTATTAACATAATAATATATATTATATATTATGTATATTATGTATATATTGAGTTATATTAATAATGTATTAAATATTATTGAATTTAGAGCACAACATAATACTATATCTTTTTTAGTAATATACATACTTTCTTATAAAAATCACATCACTATCAAATATATTTAAAAATAACTAACCTATTTAGGGAGGATGTAATATGTGGCAAATTGAGGATTAGTAGTTTGCAAAGAATGGAACTAATGACTGACTGGATACGTAGAATTAACAAAAATCCTGACATCCTTCCAAATGTAACAATTGGTTTCACAATCTTAGATAATTGCTATAGAAACAGAGTTAGATTCGTTGTATAATTAATATGTTCATTAAGTAATTATATATATATATATATATATATATATATTATTGAATTTATAAATAATATACATTATACTCATTAAATTTACATTTTTAAACTATATATATATTTATAAAACTTTTAATTAAAATACTATGACATATGAATGCTAATAAAGTAATAGTAATTTTATGTGATACAATATAATATGTTATTTTATGTTAGAAATACCGATAACAATCAATTTGACTATATAGTTAAACCATTTTTATTATTTTTATTTACGTAAAAAGTAAACAGTTTTACATTATTTATTTTTAAATTTTGTATTATTTTTTATTTGTATTAACGTATATTTTTAATGTAATTTTATACTTAGAAAATATGTTAACTTTATAATTATATAATTATGTTAATAATATATACTAATATTAATGAGAGTATATATACAAGGTCTACATATCATCAATGTAATATCTTCACTAATTTTAATTGTTCAACATTACTATTTTTATAAATTATTCCATTTTATCTTATTGTTTATTTATTTATCTCCTTTATCTCCTTAATTATTATTTTATTTATTTATTTTGTGTTATCGTTCAATATTATTATGTGCAAATACGAGGCGTGGTCACGACTATGATAAGTGCACATAAGTTATCATCATCATCATCATCATCATCAGCATCATCATCATCATAATATATATACTTAACATTATTAGTTTGCTGGAGCAAGGGCTATGCAGTTTATCGTACCGTTTGAAGGCGTTTGTGATGCCGACACTGAACAGGATCAAACGCCGGCTAAAGAGTGGTATCCCCATTATCGGGTGGAAGCCGTGGTAACCTTGATGACCTCGGGAGATACCATGGATGTAGCTACCGTGCTCGGTCCCTTTAAGATACCCACCGTATCTACATTCGCCACTTCAGAAGATGTTAGAAATTATTGTATTTCCATAATAATATATAGGAATATATATATATATATATATATATATATATATATATATATATATATATATATATATATATATATATATGTATTAAAGCGGTATATAATGGACACATATATAGAAATTGATGTATTAAAATATAATATCGAATTTTCATCAAATTAAAGTTTTATAGTCTGATATATTATACGATATATTTATGAAATATCAGTTTTAATGTACCAACATATTCTAAAAAAGATCCACACATATTACAAATAGTAATTTATTTCCTAATAATAAAATTAATTACTATCAAACTTTGAATAACAAAATATAATGTAAAATATATATTATTAAATACTATAATATATCTATGTAAACTGATTGCATTCATTAGTTGAAATACATTATGGTATACGCTATTGTAGTATAAATAAGTATTATTATTTTTTTGAATATTATTTCATTAAAGTGATTCGCGGTCTTTTATGTATACAATATATTAAGATAGGATATATGTTTTGTTATGTATTTAAAACAATTTTAATTTTTTTTTCAGCACCTTGGGTTTTGATCCGATTTCAATTATGTAAATTGCATATCGTTAACCAATATAATGTTAATACAACTTGATTATTTAAAAAAAAAATGGTTCATTGAAAACCCGAAATATGTTAAGACAAAATATGATGCTAAATTAATTTTTTTTTTTAATTGTTATAATTGTATATATGTTATACTATGTCTATTACATTTCTTTTAAGCAAGTTTTATTATACATATAATAATGATGATACTCAGAAAAAATCATCAAGTTTAGATAATTATTGAGAGGGCTGAAACATTTCTAAGATTCAAAATAGTAGACTAGATTTATTTTTAATTTTATGGTAATATTTGTTTATTATTTCTATCTTTGACAACATTTATAGTATTATAATATTATAGAATACTACACTAATATATCCATAGAGTTATTATTATAATATTTATATTATATTACCAATAATTACACATAATAAGCTAATATTTATGACATTTAAAAAAAAAATGTTTACAAGAAATTTTTTTTATTTAGTATATTTATTTATTTCTAATATTATGATATAACATAATACCACACTAATACACCAATAAGGTTGTACTTATAATATGTATATAATATTATATTACCAATAATTACATACTACGTCTTGGCATTTTGAAATAAAATAATTAAATGACGCAATCTCAATTACATTGTTTATAATTCGAATTTTACATCCAATGCAATGCGTACATTTGATATCCATCCTTTAATTATAGATAGATAGATAGATAGATAGATATATAGATATAGTTTATTGTTTAAAACAAACAAAATTACATAAATCAATAATAATAAAAAACAAATAACGAATATAAACGAATATATATAATGATTATAAATGCCATGATACATATGGTTAAATATAAAATTAACAAATGATATAATACAAAAATAATAATAAAAAGGGGAATTATTCAGATGCAATCACTTAATCACCGTATCAACTTTAGGGAAAGGGGTCCTCAATCCCTGTGCCTTAGGGGTACAAACTTGACCCAAGAGTTTGTCCACTGACACCCGTAATACCCAATAAATAATGATAAAGAGAATGCAACCGAATAAATTAACCCCATAAAACTAAAAATAAAATAATATAATAATTGAATAATAAAAATTAATAAAATAAAATAAAATATTAATACAATGAATTATCAAGCCTTATAATAAATTGATTGACCGAAGTTGCTGAACACGTATAATTAGATAGCAAATTCCAAGGAGTTGAAATACGATTACTAAAATAATTCAGAGTAACATTAGTCTTACATTTGTCTTTTCGAACTTTAATGGAAGGACCTCGACTTCTTGATGAATACGTTTCAAGTAGCCCCGAGCAATCAACATCAACTAGACCATTTATAATTTTATAGGCAAGAATCAGATCAGCCCGTAACCTGCGTTGAGATAATGAAGTTAAGTTTAAAAATAATAACCTATTTTCATAATTTGTATATGGTATACCACATCTATAGAAAAGCCTTTTAGTGAATGTCCTTTGGACTTTTTCAATTTTATTTTTTAGGCCTACATATATATTTTAAGGGTTCCAAATACAAGAATTATATTCTAATAAAGGTCTAACATATGTTATAAAGGCTTTTGTTAGGTAACAATGGTCATTAATAATAAAGCATCTAAATATAATATTCAGAATATTAAAAGCTTTACTGCACATTTGGTTTATATGAGTCTCAAATGTCAGTTTAGTTTTTAAAATGATTCCAAGATCTTTAAACTCTGTTAGACTATTTGATTGAATATTATTTATAGTATACGAATGTGTATTGATATTCCCAAATGTCATAATTGAACATTTTTGAATGGCAAGTTCAAGGTCCCATTTACACATCCAGGATGATAGTTCAAATGGCGCGGATTGCAGAACCTTCCGATCATCTATAGATTTATAGATAATTGATATTTGCTAGTTGACATCATATTATATAATATATCGTATATAACACTGCCTTAACAATTATTTAAAAATATAAACTTATAGATATCATATTAAAAGTTTAAAATATGAGTATTTTACTATTATTTACGCCATTTTTTACAAATTTTTTTTTTTACCAATAAGGTCTTGTACTAAACTATCAAATTGTATCATTTATAAGTCTTTATTTGCTCTACGAGTTTCAGAGAATATTAAATATATATTAAATAATACTTTTCTCAAATAAAAAAAAAATAAAATTATTTTCAACACATTTAAAATGCCGCGAATCCCCTTAAGTTTTATTTATTGATTATATTTATTTATATGAACACTTACGTAATGTATAAAATTAGTATTTTTTGAAGTGTTATTATTGATTGTGTAATACGATGACTTTGATAATAAAATAATAACATTATTTAAAAATATGTTTAATATAGTTGTTTATTATCCCATCCAGGAACGTAGATGTCAAGTTTACTTATAAACGAATATGTTTAATATAGTTGTTTATTATCCCATCCAGGAACGTAGATGTCATGTTTACTTATAAACGAATTACTGTATATATATATACTAGAGCTGATTATGTGTATACAATAGTATACTTGCTTGTGTTGTGAAACACAAAAGTATTATCTTGTATTTTTAGCATAGATAAGTTAGTAGAACGGATTTGTGATTCAGTTAGAATGTGGATACCCATTAATGAGATAGTAATATCAAATTGGTGGTGATGATAATATATAATAAAGATTGATTGCATAGTTAATAACCTAGCAGATGGTATATTAGTTTATTTGTTTATAATATAGACTATAGTCCAAGTTGCGAAATATATCCTTGTTAGTAAGCTGTCTAGTTTAATCAGTAAATATAGTTTGTACAGATTAATACCGATGTGCATTATACGAATCGCTAATTTATACGTGGTTCAACGAGGAGTGTAGTAGTGGCTACATATATATATATATATATATATATATATATATATATATATATATATATATATATATAAACATATTTTGCGTATATTATATTGATACAAGAATTATTTGTTGTTATAGTTATGTGAACAGTTTAGTCAAGGGAGATATATATGCAATACCCAGGTATTTAATTGTACGTATGGTAAATATTGATGCCTTATCAATGTGAAGTAGTGGGTGATAGAGTAGTCACATCGAACAAACTGTTAGTAGTTATGTATAAGAATACTATTTGGAATTTAGTAAACAAATATATATTTAATGTAATTATATTTATAAGCAGACGAGTTAGTTTTATTGATATGTAGCTACACATTATCAACATATATGATATACTGGATTTAGGGAATATGTTATTGAGGTCATATAATGAAATCAACTTAATCTAAAAAAGTACAATAACATTATGGTATTAAGAAGTTATTTATATATATACAATTTGTTATTTTCACAGTTTACGAGTAGTGTTGTTCAGTGATGTAGTTGGAGAATGTAAACGATTTAACAGTGAATTTAGAAAGTCGGGATCGTAGCATGTTAAATAATGGTATATAATAACGATAGAAAGCGGTATGGAGGTTAAGAAAATAGCATTAATCGATTGATTGTGATCTACAGAGAATGAGTCATTAACACGTAACGTTATATCCTTTTCTATCATTATTACTTTGTGAATCACGCTTCATTTATCAATAATATATTGTTATTAAAGTAGTTGCCGATTTAGCGTATAGTTTAGCACTTTGACCATTAGTGTGAGTCATGATATAGTTTGGTAAGTTGAAATTATATTTGTTATGCAATTACTTTTTTGGAAAGTTGATTATAGCATGTCTGAATCATTTAGAGGTGGATCCACTTATAAGTGAGATATAAATAATATCTTTGAATATCATTGCAAGAGTTATTGAATCACTGTATATGGTAACGAGTTGATAATTATAGTAACGCGTAGTTATTCATACAAATATATTTAAAAATAAAATAAAATGAATATAAATAGAAAATAAATAAAATAAATATAAGAAATAAAAAATATATATAAAATTACCAAACATTCACAATTGATAAAATAGAAATTAAATTAGATGCATTTTAAATAATATATTTCAGATAAACATATTGTATTATAAAATAAGTGGAACGGTTTATAATATCATAATTTATAGATATTTGTTAAATAGGTTACAATTATTAATACTATTAATAATAAGAGCTGTGGAATGAAAATGAACTATTTCATAATCTAGATTAATCCATATATGTGGTTAAGATTAATCAAATAATATGAATACTACATGACGTCGTTGTAGCCATGATTTAATACCATGGTCGAGATTATTAAAGTATTTATGTATAGTATATAATATATTAGAATAATCAATATTGAATATATTATGGTGTAATTTAAATATATTATTTAGATATTTATTAAAATACTTAATCTTAACGATTATAACCTAATATAATCAACTAATTCGCTATATTTAATATATTTTAATCTATATCTTCTAAATAATCTTGTTGTAAATAATCACTATCAACTTTTTAACTTCTCAAATGGTATAATTAATATGCCTTAATATCATGGTTAAAATAATTATAATGTTAGCAATAATGTATAAAATATCCCTTGTCATTGTCAGTAACATCAAGTGAAATACAAATCCAATTATACAATTAACCATGCAATTAGAAGCCCTATAATAATATAATATATATAGACACATATTTATTAAATTGAATACAACAATCTAGATATTAATTAGTTTATTATATATTATTTAAATAAGCGGTTTATTTAGATAATTTAAAGTTGATACATATTTATATAATATACAAATTAAAGAATTTCTAGATGCATATTATTTCTCTCGGTGAGATTTGTTAGTACATATTAGTATTGTCTACACACAAAAGCTGTGTTTTTATTTTGCCGGTAACAAATTAAAGATATATTTAATACACAGAGTAAAAAGAATATATTCAATAATTATAAACTAAACCACTAATAATACCTATATTAATTTAGAATATGATACTTTGACGGATTAATTTTATTTAACATTTGTGTTATCCATTTATATATATTACCAGATACAGCAATATTTTAAATTTAAAAATAGTTTATTTTGAGATACTTTACGTTTTTATAAATCGAAGTAAATAATATCTAAAAATGTGTTATAATGTATAGCTGAATACTATGTTATCAAGCATACCAATACTTATAATTCTAAATACTTGCAATTAGCATTAATAAATTGTTATTAAGATAAAAGTGAATTACGTAAAATTTGTCATGTAATTTATATATATATATATATATATATATATATATATATATAAATTATCTTTAATCAATGGAGATATTTCATTCTAATATGAAAATCTTGAATTCACATATTTAATTATAATTAATAAATAAAATGTTATTTATTAGAATTAATGAACTTACTCTATCCTGAAAAACAAAACTGTGTATTTCGATATAAGAATATAGGAGTGATTATTAATATCGTCACATATTATGATGCATTGTATACTTTTTCTTATTTTTAAAATTTCTTGGGAATTTTAATTGAATATGTGTATATTTAGGGAAGTTACTTTTGTAATTAAATGATTGATTTATACTTTATGTAAGCAAATATATAGGTGAAATATATAATCGAAACTATAAAGTATAAATATTTGCTAACGATATAATACGTTGAATAAACGCAATAAAATACGCAAAGAATATTACGAAATTAAAAAATAAAAGAAATTATAACGTTTTACAGTGTCCGTAATAAAAACGAAAAATAATCAAAAATAGATATAAATTATATAGTAAAAATAAACTAAAAGTGATCTAAAGTATAAATAAAATACAGCATAACAATAATCGAAATAAAAATACAATATTTTGTTAAAGTTCATCGAAATATTCTATTTCTACTTTAAATATATTGCATTTTCTTAACTTAGTAACTTGTAATACAATATTAATTATATAGTTTAATATTTAAATGATACATTTAAAATATATTACAAAAGAACATGTAAAAATCAAAATAAACCAAACTAGTACGAACAAAAAAATAATGTAATACTTCACGTTTAAAATATTTAATAATAGTACATTATTAATTTTATATAATTAACAGAAGATATTACAAAAATAAATGTACAAAATGAAACATAAATTAATATAAAATTATAAATTTCTGTCAAAAACAACTTGTTTTACAAAACATATTTTATTTATTTAATGTGTAAAGGAGTATATAATTATATCATTACCCAATTAATTTCATATATTAACTATAATGTTAAGGATATCCGGTATAATTTCATTTGTATTATTATTTGAAATTTTAATAATTGTGGTTACATTTATTTTCAATTTTAACTTTTCTAAGTTCAAGTGAATATAATTTAAATTATTGAAATCTCTCTTTATATGATTACTCATTATTATTTGATTAATTTGTATATCACACATATATTGTAGTTAATCTTCGAGTAAATAATCTTTGTATTATTTCAAATTCGTCTAAAGACGTCATGTATGATACAATGAAATTTACCTACTAACTTTTACTAAAGTAACCATGGATGCATATTCTAAAATTGGCCTACAATAAATTTATATGCATTTATTAATGCTCGAAGGGATTTTGTATTAATATTAATACATGTATTAATATTGATACATATGCATCTACAAATTCAATATAAGGAAAAATATGTTATTTTACAAATATAATTAATATATTTATTGAATAAAAGGAGATTATAAAATATTATTCCTAAATCTTTATAAAAATTAACTTTTTCTAATTGAATATTATTTATAAAATATTTAGATGGAGTAACTTTCCCTAAAGTAATAACTGTGCATTTTGATAATAAATTATTTAATTGCCATTATTTTACCCACTGTGAAAATAAATTTAAATTGTTTTTAAAAAAAAGATATTTCACTAACAGATATTACACATAAATATATATTTGTATCATCTGCAAAACAATATATATGGACTTTTGAAGAGAATATACTAGGGATATCATTAATATATAATAGAAATAAAATTGAACAAAACCTACCGATTCTAGTTGTATTTTAGAATATATATATTTAAAAAGAATTTTCAACCTGTGTAATTAGAAATAGGGAATCATATATTGGTTTGCAAATTATAAAAACATTTTATTATTTTATTATATATACCGTGTGATTTTAATTTATATGATTGTTTTTTTTTTTATGAGAAACAACATCAAAAACGTTTGAAAAATATATATTATATCTTAGATTTTTGTATTGTTTAATGTATTGTAGCTATTGTATTGTATATAGTATTTTTTAATATTAACATTAAATGAAACAGAATAGTGGTCAATTTATTTTTATATAATCCGAAATAGTCTCCAAAATTTAAATTAGATATAAATTGTTTTTTTATTAGTAAAAAGTAAATTAAGTATATTATTAGTACTTGAGTTGGTTTATTTATTTATCATGGAATGAATTTTTAATAATCGAATTGTAAAGTAATGCATAACTTTTTCGGTAACTAGGTAATGTATATTTTTTCCAATTAAAATTTGGTGAATTAAATCTCCTAAAAATATAGATAAATTAGAATGTTTTGCATTATATCAAATAATTTAATTATATGTTCATGATATATTGCATTACAATCAGGAGGTAATTAACATATATAATAATAAATGGAAATTGTGAATTAATTTTAAATCTATATATTGAACACCTGTGTATGAAATAAAATGTCTACACTAGATTTACAAAATATCGCAACACCTCCTCTATGAATTAATTTATCGTATCTAAATAGTTATAATTTTTCCACCGATTAAATATAGAGAATCTCTATCATCTACTGTTAAAAATGTTTCAACTGAGCATATAATTTCATATTTATTAGATGAAAGTATATTAGATGAAAGTATATTGTCTAAAAATAGTTAGTAGCGTATATATTGATTTTCTATATTGTATGCATTTGTTCAACAGACACCAACACATTTATAATATGATGTCTTTATTATATATCTACAGATAGTATATGTATATATAATCTAATTTCTTAAAGTAATACATTATAATATATAGGGAACGAATAGTATATTACATAAACGTAATAGAATAGTTGTGATCGTATTAATATAATAACCTTATGTCTTGTTAATAATAAGTATACTGATATATTAGTAATTTCAGGTATTATGACATGCTATATATTTACAAATATTTCTCAAGAAAAACTATTAAATTGTTTATCTGGTAATAATATACACATACAATGGTTACTTTTTAAATTTTATTTGTCTTTCTTGTGATAAAACTAATGCATTGAATGTAAATCTGATAATAATCATTCACCTAACATATCTAACATTAATAATAATATAATGATATATACACAATTAATTAATGTCATTAATTCTAAAGTTAGTGAAATGATAGCTAATCAACTTACAAAATCATATGCTAGTGTTTTAAGTGAACATTTTATAAATATCAATAAGTCTATTAAGTCTATTAATTGTGATATGCAGCATGCATATGCTATCAAATTTAATGATGAAAATACAGTAATTTTTTAAAATCGGCCTAATATTAATAATATGTGATTTGATAATAACTATTTAAATTATTTTAATAACATTATTTCCACAAATGTTAATATTCCAACTTATAAATTCAACTCTAGCTTTAATTATAGTCTTAAATCTATTATTCTAAATCTTGATTCACCTATTTCGAAAAATAATATTATCAATAACTCTGAAAGTAAATTAAACATAATTCATGATTTTAAAATATTTTTACTAGAACATATCTTCCAAATTCTTAAATTATTCGTATACAAAACCTATACTATGCTATAAAATCAAATATGTTGGAATCGAATATTAAATCGGTTTTCAAAAAATTTACTATGAAATACGAGCTTCATAAATTAGTTAATAATAATATTGACTGACATTCAAAAATTCCCGAAGTTGATTATGAGAAGTGGTCCACATCGTTTATAACCTATCAAAAATATTTTTCTTCTAATGACAATTCAATCTGATAATCAAATCCAACTAATTTAATAGTAATGTTCTCAAATGTTAGTGTTCTCGCAATGTTAGAAACAAACAATATTATGTATAGTTAATTCTTAGTTCTAACATTTATGATATAGTTTTTCTTGTTGAAACATTCCTTACAAAATATGACTCGGACTCACTCCTTCTCTATGGTAACTTGAACTATACTATTTTTCGATATAATAGAAACTCTCATTCTGGTGGAATTGTAATAATTTGTAAAAAAATACTTATATCCATATAGATTAAATTTGAATGAATTTCTTGATATTGAGAAAATTACCTTACTTTTGCAATCACTTGAAATTAAATTAACTTGTATACATCGTCCCCCTTCAATACATTCTGATGGTCATAACTTTATCTATAAATTAATATCGATTATTTGTGATTCAATTCCTCCTTATATAATAGTTGGTGATTTTAGGTTACCATTATTAAATTGGAATGATAACTCATTCCTAATTATCCATCATTATGATATTCACTATTTTATAATACCCTAGTCAAAAATTCACTTAGTTCGACTTATTATGTTTCCAACATATTCACTGAATGTACTTGACTTGTTATTAAAAAATACTCTTTTAATACTTTCTGATATCAATGAATGTCCATAATTTGGGACTGATACTTGTATTAGTGTTCATATATAATTTTCTTTTTCAATTTGTCTTCATTTATAATTTGTCCATTTATCAATTAGTCCTATCTACCAAAATTACAAAATTATGATTACATTTTCGAAAATTAAATTAAAATGATATGCAAGAGTCTCCTTCCAGAATTGACTGGATATACTTATTTTAAGGTGATCATGATATTAATTATATGATTGAAAATTTCTTAAAACTTACATGGGTTATTTGATAATTATGTTCCTAACCATAAACCTAATAAAAAAGTTTAATAATAATCCTAAAAATATTGTGAAATTAAAACTAAAATATTTCAATTTATTAAAAAAAATCGTAATTCACATAATAATGTTATTGCCTGAAATTGTACTAAAAAATCACTTTATGAACAAACCAAACGACTAACATTGGATAGAGAGAATACAACTTGTTTTTAAATGATAAATCTCATTTCTATAAATATATAAATTCTAGATGTTCATCCATTTCATGTATTGGTCCGATTACATCTGATAATGGGGACTTATCTTTATTCTGATTTGGATAAGACTACCCAACTAAATAAACAATTCACTTCTATCTTTATAAAAGATAATGGTATAATCCCTCCTTTAATTTAACTAAAAAATTAATCTAGTATAAATAACTTCTGGTTTTCAAGACATAAAGTGAGATAACATTTACTAAAACTTAAAAAATCTTATATTTTTCCTCCTGATAATATGCCTACAATAATCTTTAAAATATTTTAGTATGAACTACAAATTCAACTAAAATTGCTATTAAATAAATAATATCATTAGACGTATGTCATAATAAATTTAAATTAAGTTTGACCTATTTTCAAAAAATGGATCCTACAGATAAAGTAAATGACAGACCTATTTCAGTAACTTCTATTATATCTAAAGTTTTTGAACGAATACTTGTTGAAGATATTAATTTACTTAAGGCCCTATCGCAGTGTACACGCTTATCGGACCACATTTTCCCAGATGTTTTCAAAATATAAGGTATATAGACATAGGAAAATATATGTCTATTCAGAATACTTGTCTCGATAGAACTATTATATGTATTGAGTCACTTTTTGTTGTATATTATACACATTATATAGTAAAACAGTATTACAATAGAACATTTATAATATATATATATATATATATATATTATAAATGTTCTATTGTAATACTGTTTTACTATATAATGTATATAATATACAACAAAAAGTGACTAAATGTATAAAAGTGACTAAGTGTATAAATATATATATATATATATATATATATATATATATATATATATATATATATATATATATTTATACATATATCTGATAATATATATATTTTTTTAATTATTATTTATAAATCAACTTATAAAACTATTTGAAATATTATTTGTATTGTAATGATATCCATATAAATATATTTTCTATAAAGCAATACAAAATATCAAATATATGTTACTGTAGAACAACTGATACAAACACACCAGAGTGAAAATAATGATCACTGAGTAATATACATTTTATATTTCATAGCATAATATTTGTAATACTTATATATTAATTGTTATAAACTTATTTATTATCTATCACATTAAATTTATAAATGACTATAATGATGTGTATAATATATAATATTATCTATATAATAATATACTATAATAAATATTACTATATTCATATTATATAAAAATGTATATATAAATTAAAAATATTTCTACTTATTTATATATCGTTTTTGGATACAAAATTTTCATAGATACTAAATTACACAAGTAAATGATAGTTTTTATGGAATAATATGTATTTTTGTTTTTATAATATTTAACCATTTATATACTACGACAGTAACTACTATTTCTATTATCTCGGAATCACAATTTTGTTTTAGACGTGGAAAATATGTAGAATAACAATCTTGTAGAATCACTAAAGTATTATATACATTGGATTACAGCATTAGATAATAATAAATTCATTGATATTATGTACTTAGGTTACGCTAAGTCATGTGATAAGGTGTGTCATAATAAGTTAATATTAAAGTTATCAACTAGGGGAAAGTAACCTAATACGGAAACTTTAACAATAAATGGTCTTAACTTTTTATGACTCATTATTTTTATTCAAAAATTACAATATATGAATATTATATGATTATAGATATTATTGTGATTTTAAAACTGTATACAAGCTTTTAATTCCATAGATAACGGGGGTGTCCGTATTCGGTACCCATGTCCGAATACGGACACCCTGTGTTATAATATGGACACCCTATATACCTCTAGATAGACTATATATTATTGATGAATCAATCAGACAAATTACAATTACGTTATTTAAAATTAATTTTATAAAAAATATATTGTAATTTAATTAGTTAATAATTTATTTATTTGTATTATATTTTAATTAATAATACAATTTAAGTATCTAAATAATATTTTTTTTAGAATTAGCTTTTTTGGTGGTATTAATATTAGAACGCACGCAATTTTTATGAAAATCAGAATTGTTCATACGCTGCGCGCTGATTGGTTATAGGGTGTCCGTATTAAGACATTTAGAGTGTCCGTATTAGGAACTTATATGACCTCTAGATATATGCATATAACTTAATTAATATTTTATAAAAAATATAGAAATTAAAAATACAATTTTTAGAATGCTTTATTTGTTGATAATATAGTGTTATATTTTATATCGATACATTTGTATAATCTTGAGAAGGTTTTAAGTTGACATTTTTTTCATAAATTTAAAAACGTAATAAAAAAATCAGTTTATTGGATATATTAGCAATATTTTGTATAATTCAAAAATAAAAAATACTTTTTAGACTATTTTTATAATTATGAATATTTTATTCATTAAAAATTTTTTTGTAGGATTTATGGTTTCTGAGATACCGAGAGTGTCCGTATTCGTGCACTGTCCGTATTCGTTTACTTTCCCTTATATGTATTGTATACAATTGTACACCTATAGGTCCAATATTAGATTGGTTAAAAAGATTTGTATCGAACAGATCATAAAGAGTTAGGATCAATAAGATTATATCTGATTCTAAAAATATTTTATCTAGAGTACTCTATTATCTCGGTACTCTATTATCTAGGATTCTGTTATTGGCCCTTTGCTATTTTTGATCTATAATAATGACATAGTTTATAGTATTGATACATATATTACAATTAATCTTTTTGCTGATGATACGAAATTAAGTTTATTTATAATAATTTAAATGATAGATATAAACTTCAATTAGCAATTAATATATTCTATAATTAGTCAGTATTTTGGCAATTAGAAAATTCAGCCAAAAAAGTAATTTTCTTTGACTTTAGGTAAAGTCACCTTTCCAACATACTATGTTAATAATGCTCATCCTATATAGATTTAGGTATAGATATCGATGATAATCTATATTTAAAAAATCATATTGGTGTATGTAGTACTATAGCCTATAATGTTATTAATCATATATTTCGTTGCTTTATTAAAAATAATGTCATTGCTGTATTTACAGCATATATAGCCTATGAAATACCTCATCTAGAATATGCATATACAGTATGGAATCCTGGTATAGAGTATAGAAGCTACATCTGACTTAAACGACAACTTGGAAAAGATCAAAAGTACTTTCCTCTTCGTTTTTTGCTCGTTGTAAAATATCGTATCTAAGTTATGACGAACGAATTCAATTTCTCGATATCGATTCCCTTGGAATACGCCGAATGAGATTCGATTTAATAATGCTATATAATAGTAATGGTTTGATTGGTATTGACCCATCATCAATCATATAGATCTACACTACTAATATTACTCGAGGCCACATTAAAAGACTAATAATAATAATAATAATGATATATTTTCAGTTAAATAATGATTATCGGTTCCCGTACTATACGCGTTTGGTTCCATCTGATATGTATCAAGCACAAACATTGGTTGACATAATACAAAGATATGGTTGGTCATATATTACTGTTATTGGTTCCAAAGGATCATATGGAGAACGTGGCAGAGAGGTTATTATGTAATCTAATATACTATGATTTAATATAATTTATTATTATTTATATATTTTATATTTTATAATCATATATATGTTAAATAATTTAAATATTACTAATCGATATTGTCAGCTAAAAAACAAAATATTTATTATATTTGTACAATAATTATATTTTAAAAGTTAAATAGCTTTATTTAATTTATATAATTTAAATGTAAAAGTTAAACTAATTATTATATTATAATTGTCATTATATTTCGTATATAGTTATTTGTACAAATTTGTATTATTTATAAAATATAAAATGATATTTATTTGTTTAAAGATTAATAATATGGTATTATATAAATTATAATAAAACTAATAATATATTTTTTATA
Organism: Osedax fenrisi; assembly: GCA_964019155.1. Lineage (NCBI taxonomy): Eukaryota > Metazoa > Annelida > Polychaeta > Sabellida > Siboglinidae > Osedax > Osedax fenrisi. The sequence goes on along the minus strand of OZ025240.1, from coordinate 28,423,795 downwards.
TAATTATGATAAAATAAAATATATGTTATTTTATTAAATAATAACATATTATAGTATGTAATTATAATAACTTAAATTATGTGTATTTATTTGTGCATACATAGAGCACATGAGTAATCAAAGAGATAGTATTATACGAAACTATATTACTATAATGAAACTAATAATATAAGTATATATATAATGTGAGTATATATATATATATATATATATATATATATATATATGTATATATTAATATTTTTAAAAACATATTCAAATTAAATTGATCACATTATTTCATAACAACAGACTGTTTTAAAATTAATGGCAGACAGGGAAATTTGTGTAGCATACACTGAGACTATACACCATTCGTTCTCAGATAAATTCTTTCTAAAAGTAACCAATCGTATCAAATATGATGAAAAATCAAATATTATAATTTTATTCATGCACGTAAGTTATTGGAATACTATATTAATATACTAATATATAACTACTGTTTATTATTTTACAAGACCTGTATTTTTGTCTATTATACAATCAATTAATTATTACTATATATATAAGTAATATTTTATAATAACTTATATATTAATATTATTTAATTCTTATTTTATATATTTATATATTAATGATATTCATATTTTTATCGTATACCTTACATTAATTTACACATTGCATATTTTATATAATTTTTGTATTGGAATTTTATATTTATTTCCTATTCCATGCAGTAGTAGTTTTCTGTTTATTTGTTCTTAAAATCTTTAAATACAACATGTACCGTTATATAGGGAAGTATTATATATAATTCTACATATAAATTTGTAAATATTGTATTACATTTAATCGGTTATATAATTTCTTTACTAGACTATATTTAAAATGGTAAATATTTTAAATTAATTGTTAAGTTATATAATAAGATAAATAGCATAACAGCTATTGTTAAACTTTAAATAATACTATAAACTTACTAAATATCTTTAATTAATGATCGAATGGATATTTAAAACCGTGAAATAAAATTATATTATATTTAATTTTAAAAATGTGGTCCATATTATATTGTATTGTCCATATTCCCATGTTAACCTTTCAAGACGTTTCAACCCTTAAGTATATATATATATATATAAATATATATATATATATATATGTGTGTGTATACTAATTAGGGGAAAATAACCTAATATGGATACTTTAACAATAAATTGTCTTTACATTTTATGACTCATTATTTTTATTCAAAAATTACAATATATTAATATTATATGAGTATAGAAATTATAGTGATTTTAATATTTTATTTAATCTATTAATTCCGTAGTTAACGGGGGTGTCCGTATTCGGTACCTAAGTCCGAATACGGACACCCGAGTGTTTGTGTTATAATACGGACACACTATATACCACTAGAGTAACTATATATTATTGATGAATCAATCAGACAAATTACAATTACATTATTTATAATTAATTTTATGAACAATTTATTCTAATTTAATTAGTTAATAATGTATTTATTTTTATTATTTTTTAATTAATAATACAATTTAAATATCTAAAAAAAATTAGATTTAGCTTTATTGGTGGTATTAATATTATAACGCACGCGATTTTTATGAATATCAGAATAGTTCATACGCTGGGCGCTGATTGGATATAGAGTGTCCGTATTATGGACTTATATTACCTCTAGATATATGCTTATAACTTAATGAATATTTGATAACAAATATAGAAATTATATATATAATTTTAGAATGCTTTATATTTTAATAATATAGTGTTATATTTTATATCGATACATTTGTATATTCTTGAGAAGGTTTTAAGTTGACATTTTTTTTCATAAATTTAAAAACGTAATAAAAAAATCAGTTATGTCCAATATATCCCTGGATATATCAGCAATATTTTGAATTATTAAAAAATAAAAAAATACTTTTTTAGACCATTTATATAATTATGAATATGTTATTCATCAAACATTTTTTTGTAGGATTTATGGTTTCTGAGATACAGAGAGTGTCCGTATTCGGGCACTGTCCATATTCGGTTACTTTCCCCTTACTTTATTTAATAATTTTAAAATACAATGTTGTTAAATATAATGGTGTGAATATATGTGAGGTATATACAAATAAATATATTGATGATTATGTATTATATGATGATATTATATTGAGTAGATATATATATATATATATATATATATATATATATATATATATATATATATATATATATATATATATATTATAGTGTGTGGTTATATATATATATATATATTATATTATAAAGTATAGTAATATTTATATTTGTGTTTATAGAAATAATTATCCGTATGTTTATAGTTGTATTTATTGTATTGATATAAATATAAACAATACAAAGTAACAATTATTAATTAATTTTAACAATTTTAGAACAACAATATTTGTTTACTATGTATTCTAATAAGTTAATTATTAAGTAAAATATATTTATAATACATTTTTTTATAAAAGTAAAATTACTAAATAAACAATAATTTATTATAAACAATAATTTGTAATCCATCCATGTACAATTATATATTGTAATTTATTAATGTGTAATTGTAATTATATAGTTTTATATATAATAAATTAACAATTAATACATATATACATATATAATGTATAGTATAAAGAGGCTACAGTGTTGTTATACAAACTTAATGAAACTCTTACAAAAAATAGAAAACTAATATTTCTATCTACCGACGGAGTACGTAGATATATCTTTGATGTTTATCCACATTTTACATCCGGGTCAATATTTATCAACGTTAGTTTATTTAATTAATAATATGTTATTTATAATATATAATAATATCAAAATATGTAACGTGTCCGTCTTATTTGTAAAACTATACATAACTAATTGTAGATAGAGTGATTATATTTAATATGTGTATATATATATATATATAATGAACATGATGGATTGTTGTCCTATTTGAATATATCGTTTATAATATATCGTTTATATAATTTCAGAATAATGTTGCAATTATCATTGCCATAATAAAAAGTATATCATATATTTGTATAATAAATTATCATATTTATAAAACATATTATATTAACTAAAAAATAGTATGTTAGTAAAAATATAGTACAATTATTATTTTTATAAACTATATAGTTTATTACCTTACCTTACCAGGTCGAGCTTGCTCGGCAGAAGTAGTTTAACACTTGTAGTTTATAATATTATAAAATACTTGACTTAATTATTATTTTGTAAATAACCATACTATATTGACATACTACACATTGAATTAATAAAATTGTTTAAATAATATATATTATAATTCATTAATTAATAATATTGGCTTATCAGGTATACTATAGTATATATCATATATGAAGTATCGGAACAATTCCTTTTCTATAAAAAAATTGTATAAATGTAGTTTTTACATTATATAACAAACTACAAAAAGATAAACTTTGTCACAAAAGAATACATATCAAAATATTAAACCTATATTGTATTAATATTATTTTAAAATTGTAATTATAATAATAACAGATTTAAATCATAAAATAAAAACGTTAAGAATTATTGATGTTTTAATTATACGTGTATACAATACATTTACTATATATTATTTATTTACATTTATATAATTTTCTTGTAAAGAATGACGAAATTCTTCAATAATTGTTATTTTTCTTAAGTAATTTATAATTTAGGTATTTATATACCTATTTATATACTTCTTTCTTATATGTATATTAAATAATAACTATTTTTATTATTTCGATAGAGTTATATCATATATCAATGCAATATTATATTTTAAATATTACTATTACAATTGTATTATATATATACTACTAATATTCATATTAAAACATATATATTTCATATTTATATACTTATCTATTATAAATAAATGATATATGAATCATTAAATTTAATAAATGTAATGAAATAGCATTAAAGCAATTATATTATATCAGATAATTATATATTATAATAATAATAATAATAGAAAGGTTTATTGATTCAGAAAACGATGGACGTTTATGTGCGTCAAGTTGAAATAATAAAAAAAATAAATAGTTACACAAATAATAATAAATAAAATAATGTGTTCAATAGGTATATATTTATATTATATTCGTAATAAATAATTCTTATATAATTAATAATATATTAACTAATAAAGTCTAAAATATAAATTTATACGTGATATTATTTATCAAGCTTTATGGAACCTTTATAGAACAATCTTTTTATGATGAATGGTATGAAGTCGGTCCTTATACATTCCGCAATGAAGAAACGGATTGGTATAGGCAAGTATTTGAAGAAAAATACAATTGCAGGTTCAATTTATATCATATTTGAATTTACTATTTATTTACATATATATACAGTATACAATTTATATATATATATATATATAAAGTTATGTAGTTTGGTTTGAGTAATTGTGGGTATACATTGTTATATATATTGCCTATGCATATACATTGTCTGTATACATGCATACACAATTATATATATATATATATATATATATATATATATATATATATATATCTATATATATATACACATATATACACACCTACATATATATGCATATACCCCTATATCATATATATATTCATATCACGTTATACTACGCAGTATTGCATACTCGTAGATATCTATATTCCGATGTATATTTTGTGCCCATATATAGACACATGAGAAGTACCACGCTGGGTTAATTCCATGAGTTGTTATTGTGTTATTGTCAAACACACGCTTATCTGGAATGCGAGCGCGCGCGATATTACGCAATCGAAGTCGCGCGCATTCCTCGATAACTCCCTAATATGGTATTAATCGTATAGGCGTGCGTTCCACGCTCCCTATAAGAACTCCCGGGTTTCTACACTCGGCAGTCAGCACACCACACTCCTTGATCCACTATCTCCCATATCCCCGTTTCTGCATAACTAATAAACCTTAACCTTGAACCTGGTGTTATCCATACATACATATCTATATACTCATATCCATTAGCAGTACACACACAGATATACAACATACATTGCTTTTTATTATTATGTATAGGTCAGCGCGCATAATGAATAAACGGTATAATTGTGGGTATACCCACAATTATACCGTTTATATGCATCGTATATAGACACTTATTATACTGAGTATGGCGCGGAGTATTCGTCGAGTTATAGATGTATGTTATATAACGTCGATGGATACAACAGTGGCTGATACAGCTCTACAACAATCAGTGAAACATCGAGTCTACATGTATCTTAGCTTTTTAGGATATTATAATAGTATATATATATAATGTATATTAAATCAAGAAAGTATATCAGATTAATTATTATTATATATATATATATATATATATATATATATATATATAGTAATTATGTTACACTAACTGTATAATTTATATTATAATGTATGGATTATTTTATTCACTTTAAATTAGTTTTTAGTGTAACATTATACAATTTTAAATTCGTTTAATTTATTAATTTATTAGTTTATTAGTTGTTCAACCATATCGTTTTATAGTGACCCATTTAAGTTTAAAGTATTATTATTAGTTAATTAATATATTATATATGTATAATAACAATTAATGTATATTATTGTATACATGAATGAATAATTTATTATATTACCTTATACATTTTATATTTAAAATTAGTATTTGTATTATCACAATATACATTATCTAGTAAGTATATACATTTATTAATGTTATATATTTTATTTTTTACAAAATACTATATTAATTATCTGTTTTCTTAATACGCTTTCTGGAATGTATATATATCTACAAATAGATAAGTAAATATTAAAAAATGAATATTAGACAAAAGTATATTTTATTAATATACCTCTATATAATTAATTGACTTATATACATTTATTATCACGCATATAGCACTCTCGATGTGGTGGGAATGGAAAAATGCGATCCTTCTTTAAAAATAGGAGACATGACTTCATATAGGAGTGATTACTCGAATATTTATAGAGATCCATTAATAAAGATAGTAGAAGCTATGCATATATACTTCAAAGACGTATGTCCAGGTTAACATATATATATATTAGTTTCTACACTAAATTTTATTTTTAAATTTAATATTTTTATTAATTGAAATAGAAAATTATATTACCCATATATTGAGTAACTTATTAAGATCAATTGCCGTATTGAATACAATTTAAAATAAACTTAAACTAAAGAAGATTATTTTATTTTGTTTAACATTATGACATACATTAAGATTATATACACCTATACCTAATACGAAAATTGTACAATATAAAGACATCCCTATATAACAATTAAATTCGCAAACATACTGTCTATCACATATGAAATAACACACTAAATTTAGGCGTAAGTTAAACATTTAATTTTTTAACATTTTTGTTTAAATACAAATTATTAGTAAGTTTAATAAATTACTTAATTGTAATTCGAATATCATATGTATATAGGATATAGATATCATGTAAATACTACTTAACTTAAAGTAGAAGCACTATATAATATTTATAAATTAATAAAACGCAACGAAAAGTATACTGTTATATTAATTCCATGCGAAACATATGTTTTTAAAAATAAATATTTTTTAATTAAAAATGGTATTATATACAAAAAGATAAATTTAATATATTACCTTTAATATGATACATGTCTTGATGAATAAAAGTAACTACAAATATCATAAATATTTGTATATATATATATATATATATATATATTTATATATATATTTGTATAATCGTATACACATTAAGATTAAAATGATAAAAACATATTATTTTTTTTAAACTGATATTACTACTTTTTATTTTTAAACTTAATTAATAAATATCTTCATATATTAAGTAAGAACTAAAAGTAACGCTTAGTTATTAGACATATTTTAAATTACTGGAACAACTTTTATTTTAAAATTAGTTTTTTCTTGTTTTTTCTTCTAATTCTTATTATTTTATAATTAACATACTTCTATTAACAATGTTTTTATACATATCAAGTAATATAACTATATGCAAACTATAATGTGGGGTATAATTAGTCATAACTATATATATAGATCAAAATGTAATTAATAATACATAAATAAATTAGTCATTCTCATAAATTTCAGAAATAATTATACTTATAATAAACATATATCCCTTTTTTTTCCATAAAAATATTCATATTTTTTCGCCGACCCTTAAAGGTACAAATATTATATATATTGTGTGTACAGATTAATTACAATAAGCGATTTACTATAGCTAGTTAGATCATTGTTTACAACGCTACAATTCCAGGTGAAGGCATATTTTATATCTTATAATATTTACTATTTTTAAAATAAATATATATATAGTCAACTCTCAGTAAGTCGGACTACGGATAAGTTGGACTTCTCGATAAGTCGGACACATGTAGTTTGTTTGGTTGGATTTGTATCTAGTTTAATGTTAAATTAATCGGATAAGTTGGATTTGATAAGTCGGAATTTTCTATAAGTCGGACACATATTGTTGTTATTTTTATGATTTTTATACTGGATAAGTCGGACTTTTTATAAATTATTATAAATTTTTATAAAATGTTTATCTAAATAATGTATATTATAATTTTATTAAGTAATATTATTGAATACAACATTTTATGTTGTTGATTGTTACATAATTCCACATTTAGGTAATCCTTTAACTCACGCTGCGCATCTCATGTATTATTTGCATGATATTCTGAATCTCGGATAAGTCGGACATTTCGCTAAATCGTACACTTTTCCCGGTCCCTTGCGAGTCCGACTTATCGGTAGTTGACTGTATATATTACATATATTTATTTATATAAAATTATATTTCAAATTAATAATAGCATTAACCACGCTACAAATGTATGTTTCTATAAATAACGAATTATAAAACCAGTGATTTTTGCAAATGGTATTTTATTATTATTTTTTAATACAAAAAAAAATACATTTTTATTTTGTTATGTATTAAATATTTTATTTTAACTTAACAATAGTATTACAATACAATACTGTATTGAAATATATGGTTTATAACATTATTTAAATAAATATTGAACTACAAAATAAATATATATATATTGCATATATAAAATATAATACATAATAATATATTATAAAATAATTATATTTGTGATAAGTATTTTTATTAATATATTAAATTGTTCATTATTCATATTTTAACTAATTTTTAAATTTAAGGCTTAAAAACATTATGTAGTATTAATAAAACACTTTATTGGGGTATTTGGTTTACATGAACTTATTTGATTAACTATAAAGTACATTTAGTTTATATTAAAATATAATATAAATTATATAATTTAAATGTTTAATAATGATTATAAAATATATGTTATAGATTATTAATTATGTAGTATAATAAATATAGTATTTATATATAAACATTTAATAAATAATATATATTTAAATAATATCTATTTAAATATATAAAATAATGATAAATCAATAATTTTTATAAAATATTTAACTATGAGACTATATAATTCATAATAATAAATTAAACCTAAATATTTAAAAATACATTTTATTTTAATAAAAATGAAACTTAACATTATTAATATAAATTTATAGAAGTATTTAATGGAAACTATTCAAGGGATTATATACGTGAATGTTCCGATAGAAAAGAATTGTTTCCTTACATCCAAGAGGTTGCATCGATGACACCTAAAAAGTATAAACTATCACAAGTACAGGTTTTATTAATATAAATATATCTCTATAGATTATATATGGTTGTATTTATCATTAATATATATAAATAATTTAAAATGTATTTTTATATGATTATAATGGATAAACTTTACTAAACTTCATATTATTATAACATATAATATATATATATATATATATATATGTTAAGAAAATACTTATAATACCCTCTATAATTTACAAACATAATATCGATGATTAATTTATCACAGAAATAATAACAACAGAACAAAACTACATTATTTTGCTTTATCTAAATACAGATCAATAACTAAATTACTATATAATAATAATGTAAAAGTAACTAACCTAACGTATACGATAGCGTATATTCTATATTTATAATAATGATATATAATGGTGATATATAATAATGATATATAATAATGATATATAATAATGATTATAATTTGTAACCTACAAAACGCTATCCTAAAACTTCTCAGTACTAAATAACTGCATAACTTGACGAGTTTTACCTATATGTAGCCTGTATTTATACATATATATATATATATATATATATATATATATATATATATATATACTAAAACTCGATGTCATCAATGGATACAACACTATATGGCCCTCACATTAAAACAAAAGTTACTATGTTAAATTCAAGATGTGTTTTCTAATGAATTCTAAATTAATAATAAAGTTGTACAAGTATATATGTATATATATATATATATATATATATATATATATACTAAAACTCGATGTCATCAATGGATACAACACTATATGGCCCTCACATTAAAACAAAAGTTACTATGTTAAATTCAAGATGTGTTTTCTAATGAATTCTAAATTAATAATAAAGTTGTACAAGTATATATGTATATATATATATATATATATATACTAAAACTCGATGTCATTAATGGATACAACACTATATGTCGTTCACATTAAAACAAAAGTTACTATGTTAAATTCAAGATGTGTTTTCTAATGAATTCTAAATTAATAATAAAGTTGTACAAGTATATATGTATATATATATATATATATATATATATATATATATATATATATACATTGACATCTACGTAGTTATTTGCATTATAATTAAATTACCCATATATTATATTTATATCTATATTATTTACATTCTACATTTAAATTATTATGATATCCACATAATTTTGAATATATTATTATATTTACGTTATATATAAATACACATTTTGCATCACCTTCAGATCCATCGTCATTATCATTAGGTATATAACTACTTTATTTTTCGAATAGAGATTAACAGATGAACCCATACTTGTTGAGAAATTTATTGGAACATGGGAAATGAAACTAGATACATTTATTTTAAATTTATTAAATAACTCAACGATACAATGGGATAATGAACAAAGTATACCTCCGACTTCTATTTGTGCCTACGATTGTCTTCAACGTCAGTTTAAGATACAATTAGAACTTAAATGTTGCTGGGAATGTAGGTAATGTATACTGTATGTAATGTAATATATCGATAATTTAAATACATGTATACATATTACTATTTAATATATATGCATATACATTATTACATACTCTAAATATTGTATATACTATATATTATATTTAATATACTGTATACTCTATATTATGCACTGTATATGCTATAGTATATACTATATATATATATATATATATATATATAAGTATATAATAATAAGTTTATTCATTTATATATATTCAATGCATACATTAAAATATCCGAATATTCCATATGCATTGTGACAATTACCACATAGTACTGATATTATATTTCCAATATTCCAATATGACAATTATTTAAATATCTCAGATTTATTATCATCAGAATCTGTCGTGTACCGTCATTATGAACATTATACTTTTAAATTATACTTTCACCAATTTAAAAAAAATATAGGTTCATTGATTTATTGCCATATTGTAAATGAGGTAGTTGTATTAATTGGCATATCCTATATAGGAATATATGAAACATAATAATATTGGCTATTCATAGATCCATCACATAACAGTTGAAAGCTGTATTACTCTATTCTGGTAATACTATTATATTTATTAGACTGGAATATTCGTTACGATTGATTGAAAGATATAGTAATATGTATATTCTACTTAATTAATTAATATAAAATGGTCATACTTGGAATATATGTGGAGACTTAAAGGTTATATCGGTACTTTTTGAACGACAAGCAGGAAACAAAAAATATCTATGCTTTCTCTATTTATGAGATAGTCGAGCCTATGCTAATCAATGTACATATCGTGATTTGTCATTTAAATTCATTTATTTAATTTAGTCTGGTTATATAAGGCTAAGTCACAATCGATTATTAATACAGATATATTATATATCTATTAATTATATCCTATTACACATTAAACTTAGATTAGAGAAGAATTTTATAAAAGAATGGGACATGATTTTACTTATTTACAACAGAGATTTCCCCATATTAAACTAAGTTAAGGATGACACTTATAATGGACAATAAATAGGGAGTTAATGAGCAACACAACTTTTGATTTATGTACGAGAGAAATTTAATTAAGAGCTGCCTAACATTAATGTAAATTATTTAATATGCTCTCGAAAATCATAGATGTACAGAATATATAAATATTGTGGAAGACTCGCTTCTATGTTTTATAGATATCTTAGTTCGTATGTCCATGAATATTTATTTTATCAGTGCACATATAGATGTTATGTTATGTAATTTTCCTGATAACTGTTTGACTATAGAGAAAAACAAGGAGAGTGCTTTAATCAGTATATTTTGAAATAAATTAATTACATATCTTACATTCCATACATTTTCTTAATTTGTCCTATATTTAGGATTTTTTTCAAATTTTAGTTGAATAAAAAAAACTTGATCTTATCTGAAAAAACTAATTGCATATTTGAAATCAGTGTGAAAAACTAGTCTCGAATCAGTTAACAGAACCTATACAGTGTTTGTTCAAATATCGATAAGTGTTATATATATATATATATACTAGCCGTACCCGACCCGGCGTTGCTCGGTTTTTGATTATTTGCCTATTATCTATTATTTATTAATTATAGATATATTATATACCTATTCCTGATTATGCATTGCTATATATACAATAAAATAAATGTTAGCTAAAATACAAACAAAATATAGAAAAATATTTGTTTGATATCTAACAAATTAGTGGAAATATGTTAAAAAATGCAACAAATATTACAAATATTACAAAATATGTTTAAAAAAATTTCTAAAACCCAAACTTAAACCCAAACCGTACCCAAACCGGCGTTGCTCGGATGTTAATTGTTTGCCTATCTATTATTTATTACTTATAGCTATTCCTGATACTTCATTGCTATATATAAAATAAAATAAATGTTAGCTGACATACAAACAAATGTAGGAACATTTTTAATATTTAAAAAATTAGTAGACAAATATTTCAAAAAATATATTAAAAAATACACCAAATATTTCAAATATTACAAAATATGTTTTAAAAAAATGTCGAAAACCTAAACCCAAACCGCACCCGACCCGGCGTTACTATGTTTTTGATTATTTGTATATCTATTATTTATTAATTATAGCTAATCCTAATTCTACATTGCTATATATATACAATAAAATAAATGTTAGCTGATATACAAACAAATGTAGGAAAATTTTTAATATTTAAAAAATTAGTAGACAAATATTTCAAAAAATATATTAAAAAATATTTTGTAAAAATACAAAAATACAAAAATAATTTAAAATATTATAAAATATATTTTTAAAAAGTGTCTAAAAATATTTTTTAAATATAAAAAATATTTCAACATATTAGTAGTCATACCCTACCCGGCGTTGCTAGATTTTTGATTGTTTGACTATTTATTTTTATTAATTATAGCTATTCCTGATTATTCTAAAATATATAATTGCTAACAAATACAAAAAATATTTAAAATATTACAAAATATGTTTTAAAAAAATGTCGAAAACTCAAACCTAAACCCAAATCCAAACAGTACTCGACTCGACATTTATCGGTTTTTGATTGTTTGCCTATTTATTATTTATTAATTAGAGCTATTCCTGATCCTACATTTCTAGTATATACAATTAAATAAAATTAAACATATGTAGAAACATATTTTTTTTAATATTTAAAAATTAGATAAAAAATATTTCAAAAAATACAACAGATATTTCAAATATTCCAAAATATGTTGAAAACCTAAACCCAAACAGTTCCAAATCGGCGTTGCTCGGTTTTTTATTATTTGCCTATCTATCATTTATTAATTATAACTATTCCTGATTTGGAATTTCTTGCCGTACCCAACTTTGCTTTACTCGTTGTTTGATAGCTTACCTATCTATTATTTATTATTTATGGCTATTCGTGATTCTGCTTTTCATATACAATAACATAAATTGTTGCTAAAATTCAAACAAATTTATACAAATATTAATATCTCAAAAATTAGTGGAAAAATATTTCAAAAATATTTCAAATAATATTTAAAAAAATACAACACATATTTCCAATATTATAAAATATTACTTAATAAATATCGAAAACCCAAACCGCACCCTGCGTTGATCGATTTTTGATTGTTTGCCTATCTATTATTTATTAATTATAGCTATTCCTGATTCTGTATTCCTAGTATACAACAAATATTTCCAAATATTACAAAATATATTTTTTATAAATGTTCTACAAATATTTTAAAAAGTATAATATTTATATCTTATAATATTTATATATTTATTATATAATTATAATATTTTAATTATATCTTAAAATAATAATATTTCAACGAATAGTTGAAAAATATAAAAAAATATTTCAAATAATATTTTTTTAAATACAAAAAATATAAATAATATTACAAAATATATTTTAAAAAAATTTCAAAAAAATGTTTAAAAATAATTCAAAAAATTTCAAAAATATTTCAAAAAATGTCAAAAATATTTCAAAAATATTTCACAAAATTTTAAAAATTTCCAAAAATTTCAAAAAAAAATCAAAAAAAATTCAAAAAAATACTTCGAAAAAATGTAAAAAAAATATTTCAAAAAAGCGACGCCGAAGATTTTGGATGACAAAAAATCATTTTAATGGCAAAAAAGTCAATTTTTCGTTTAGCCGTACCCGACCCGGCGTTGCTCGGTATTTAATTATTGTCCTATTATCTATTATTTATTAATTATAGCTATTCCTGATTCTGTATATACAATAAAATAAATGTTAGCTAAAATATCAACAAAATATAGAAAAATATTTGTTTAATATCTAAATTAATGGAAATATATTAAAAAATAAAAAAATTATTACAATATTACAAAATATGTTTTAAAAAATGTCTAAAACCCAAACTTAAACCCAAACCGTACCCGACCCGGCGTTGCTCGGTTGTTGATTTTTTGCCTATCTATTATTTATTAATTATAGCTGTTCCTGATTCTTCATTGTTATATATACAATTAAATAAATGTTAGCTGAAATACAAACAAATGTAGAAAAATAGTTTAATATTTAAAAAATGAGTCGACAAATATTTCAAAAAATATATTAAAAAATGCAATAATATCGAATATTACAAAATATGTTTTAAAAAGATGTCGAACCCAAACCGTACCCGACCTGGCGTTGCTCGGTTTTTGATTGTTTGCCAATTATTATTTATTAACTATAGCTATTACTAATTCTGCATTGCTAAATATTTATATTTAATTTTTTCCTAACTATTATTTATATACAATAAAATAAATGTTAGCTGACATACAAACAAATGTAGAAAAATATTTTAATATTTAAAAATTTGTGGAAAAATATTTCAAAAAATATATTAAATATGTTTTAAAAAAATTTCTAAAACTAAAACCCAAACCGTCCCGAAACGGCGTTGCTAGATTTTTGATTGTTTTCCTATCTATTATTTATTAATTATAACTATTATTGATTTTAAATTGCTTGCCTTACCCAACCCGACGTTTCTCGATTTTTGATTATTTGCCTATCAATTATTAATTATAGATATTCCTAATTATGCATAGCAAATCTTTAATTTTGTTTCTAACTAATATTTAATAATTCTGTATCCGATGTAGATCTAGAGTTGTTCGTTTTTATGATTTAATCATAAAATATTTTGTAAAAATACAAAAAATAATTTAAAAAAATACAAAATATATATGTTTAAAAATATAAACAATATTTCAACATAGTAGTAGCCGTACCCGTCCCGGCGTTGATAGGTTTTTGATTGTTTGCCTATTTATTTTTATTAATTATAGCTATTCCTCATGCCAAAATATTGCTAAAAAATACAAAAAATATTTAAAATAATACAAAATATGTTTTAAAAAAATGTCGAAAACTCAAACCTAAACCTAAACCCAAATAGTACCAGACCCGACATTTATCGGTTTTTGATTGTTTGCCTATTTATTATTTATTAATTAGAGCAATTCCTGATTCTACATTTCTATACAATAACATACATTTATGCTAAAATACAAACAAATTTAGACAAATATTTGTTTAAAATATTTAAAAAATTAGTGGATTTTTTTTTTAATAATTAAAAAAATAAAACAAATATTTCCAATATTATAAAATATGACTTAAAATGATGCCGAAAACTAAACCAAAACCATACCCGACTTTCCATTGCCGGCGTTTCTCGTTTTTTATTATTTTCCTATCTATTATTTATTACTTATAGCTATTCCTGATACTTCATTGCTATATATATAATAAAATAAATGTTAGCTGACATACAAACAAATGTAGAAAATTTTAATATTTAAAAAATTAGTGGACAAATATTAAATAATAAAAAAAACAAAAAATATTTAAAATATTACAAAATGTTTTAAAAAAATGTCGAAAACTAAAACCTAAACCCAAATCCAAAAAGTACCCGACTCGATATTTATCGGTTTTTGATTGTTTGCCTATTTATTATTTATTAATTAGAGCTATTCCTGATCCTACATTTCTAGTATATACAATTAAATAAAGTTTATCTAAAATACAAACAAATGTGGAAACATATTTTTTTTAATATTTAAAAATTAGTGAAAAAATATTTCAAAAAATACAACAGATATTTCAAATATTCCAAAATATGTTGAAAACCTAAACCCAAACAGTTCCAAATCGGCGTTGCTCGGTTTTTTATTATTTGCCTATCTATCATTTATTAATTATAACTATTCTAATTATTTCTGATTCTGTATTTATGTATTACTACAAAATATATTTCTTATAAATGTTCTACAAATATTTTAAAAAGTATAATATTTATATATTTATTATATAATTATAATATTTTAATTATATCTTAAAATAATAATATTTCAAAGATTAGTTGAAAAATATAAAAAAATATTTCAAAAAAATGTCCACAAAAATGTTTACAAATATTTCAAAAAAATGTTTTAAAATATTTCAAAAAAATGTTTAAAAATGTTTAAAAATATTTCAAAAAATTTCAAAAATATTTCAAAAAAATTTCAAAATATTTTATAAATTTCAAAAAAATTTCAAAAATGTTCAAAAAAAATTCAAAAAAATAGTTCGAAAAAATGTAAAAAAAATATTTCAAAAATGCGACGCCGAAGATTTTGGATGACAAAAAATCATTTTAATGGCAAAAAGTAAATTTTTTAGGTTTTTCTGGGGTACGCGGTAAAAAATTCAAAACATTTTCCGGACCAAGACCATACTGTTGCAAATTTATTAAGATCGGGTATAACAGATTTTCGCGACGTACCCCGGTTCTCGAGTTACCTCACCAGATACACACATATAAATATATATATATATATAATTAAATAGACTTTCTTTTATATAATAGACTAGCTGGCTTCGGCCCGGCGTTGCCCGGGTATTATACTTGTAGTGGTAATTATAACGTCTTAAATGTTACCCTGCTATTTTATATGAATATATCCAAATATGAATGACATTATAATTATTACGAATTTTATTTATATATCCTTATTTATAAAACATATATGATAAATTTATGGTTAGAATATATATATAAATATATATATATATATATATATATATATATATATATATATATATATATATATGTATATATATATATAGATATTATATGAATTTGAATCATTATATGTTTTATTTATTTCAGGCAATTTTTTAATTATTTCTTTAGTTATTCAGTACTTCTTTGTATACTACGTTAGCTGTTAGTCCATCTTTGGCCAGTATATATAATTTTTTCTTTGCGTGCTCTTGAACAGCCTACATATTATTGACCTTAAGCGAAGCATTCGGTTTCAAGATCTAAGCCCACGACTTTAAAAGATTGTCCTTGAGATTTGTTTATTGTCATGGAAAAACAAAGTTTTATTGGAAATTGGTGTCTCCTAAAATGAAAGGTTAATCTTATGGTATCAGTGGTATTTTGGGAAACATGACTTCTTCTCCCTTATATTGACCCGTTAGTATTTTGGCTTCTATCAAATTATTTTGTAAATTAGTTATGATCAATCTGGATCCATTACATAATTTTGGGGGATTTAAATTTCTTAGTAGCATGATTGGAGATCCTACTTTAGTGCTAGTTTATGGTCTGGTAATCCGGAAAGTTTAATGAAATTCAAAAATTCTATGGGCTAATCTACAACTTCTTTTCTTTTGTACTCTGTCTATGGACCTATGTACTTTCATCTCTCCTGAAAATGTATTTGGTACATTTTTATTTTATATATTTTTGTATATACATTGTCATTTTTAGGTGTTAATATACATCTTTCGCAAAGCCAATTTTCATCCAAATAATGGTCTTCTACATTTTCATAAATTGTCGTGATGAGTTCATTCTTATTTTCCATTATATTTATGCACGGGATAATATCCATACCATTATTTTTCTGCGTCATTCCATTACCTATATCTAAGAGATGATTTTCGAATGTGGCTGTATCTTGATTGTTTGATAAGAATACTCTCATGTTTTTAATTAATTTCATTACTCTTATATTTTTCCACATTACTGAAGTTTTCAAACACGAATTTATGTGGTGTGCCTTTGTACCTCTTTTAACTACTGGAAGGATTTGTCTGAAATCTCTGCTAAGTATTAATGTCTGTCCTCCCATCGGCTTATCTTTGTTTACTATTTCTCTTACCATTCTATCTACGGCTTTAATACATGCTTGAGTCATTGTGCATTCATCCCAAACACTAAATTTACAGCTTCTAAATAGTTTCCCTGATTTTGTATTATTCTTTATAGTGTAAATGTAATCTTCATTTAACTGTATTGGAATCTAAAAATGGAATGGAGTTATACAGTTAAATAATAGAGTTGCTGCTATTACTGATGATGCTACGGCAATATCTTCTTTATTTGCCATCTTCATTTTAGCTAGCAATAAATTAATCAAAAAAGTGTTTCCAGTTCCTGCGGGGGCATCTAGGAAAAACAATTTTCCATCTTCGTTATTTATACTTTGTAAGATTTTGTTATAAAATATTCTTTGTTCATCATTCAATTTAATTTCATTTGCTTTCCATCGGCTTATAATGCATGATTGTGAGTCATTGTGCATTCATCCTAAACAATACATTTACAGCTTCTAAATAGTTTCCCTGATTTTGTATTATTCTTTATACTGCAAATGGAATATTCGTTTAACTGTATTGGAATATAAAAATGGAATGGGCTGTTCTACAGTTCAATAATAGAGTTTCTGCTATTCCTGATGATGCTACGGCAATATGTTCTTTATTTGCCATCTTCATGTTAGCTAGCAATAAATTAATCAACAAAGTTTTTCCAGTTCCTGCGAGGGCATCTAGGAAAAACAATTTAACATCTTCGTTATTTATACTTTGTAAGATTTTGTTATAAACTATTCTTTGTTCATCATTCAATTTAATTTCATTTGCTTGAAAAATTTCCGGGCTATGTCCCGGCGTTACCCGGGTATAATAGTAACCAATCGTTATCAATGTAGATGTAAACAAAGATTTATTTATAGAAAACAATTTATTTATTAATAACAAAAGCACTTAAATTTAATTGTTTATTGAAAAATTTAAAATGTCTTCGTTAAATATATCGAAAACGTAAACGTTATCACCGTTTATTGCCATTTACGAATGCATTAATTATGGTAAAGTGAATATAACTACATTTTTACGAAACGCCTCACATTCGCATAGATTTTATGTGTGAAACATTTTCTTCTAAAATAAAAAGATTTCCCGATAGGTCATAAATAGCTCTAAAATGACAGTTTTACGTAATTATGATCGGTGTAAAGGTGGAAATAAAAAATTCATCCGAACAACCACAATACTTTTTTCGTAGAGAATTAGTAGCAATTTAAATTTTGTAAATCCGTCGAGCCGTTTTCTTAAACATCGAACGCCTATATATAAATAAATAAATAAATAAATAAATAAATAAATAAATAAATAAATAAATATTTAAATAGACTTTCTTTTATATGTATAGACTAGCTGGCTTTGGCCCGGCGTTGCCCGGGTATTATAATTGTATTGGTAATTATAACGTCTTAAATGTTGCCCTGCTATTACGAATGACATTATAATTATTACGAATTTTATTTATATTTCCTTATTTATAAAACATATATGTTTTTCATTAAAGATTCATATATATTATATAATATATATAAAAATCTTTGGCCAGTATATATAATTTTTTTTCTTTGCGTGCTCTTGAACAGCCTACATATAATTGACCGTAAGCGAAGCATTCGGTTTCAAGATCTAAGCCCAATACTTTAAAAGATTTTCCTTGAGATGTGTTTATTGTCATGTAAAAACAAAGTTTTATTGGAAATTGGTGTCTTCTAAAATTAAAGATATAATATGATGGTATCAGTTGTATTTTGGGAAACATGACTTCTTCTCCCTTATATTGACCCGTTAGTATGTTGGCTTCTATCAAATTATTTTGTAAATTAGTTATGATCAATCTGGATCCATTACATAATTTTGGGGGATTTAAATTTCTTAGTAGCATGATTGGCGCTCCTACTTTAGTGCTAGTTTATGGTCTGGTAATCCGGGAAGTGTAATGAAATTCAAAAATTCTATGGGATAATCTATTACTTCTTTTCTTTTGTACTCTGTCTATTGACCTATATATTTTCATCTCTCCTGGAAATTTATTTAGTAAATTTTGATTTATTTTATATACATCGTCATTTTTAGGTGTTAATATACATCTTTCGCAAAGCAAATTTTCATCCAAATAATTGTCTTCTACATTTTCATAAATTGTCGTGATGATTTCATTCTTATTTTCCATTATATTTCCGCACGGGATAATATCCATACCATTATTTTTCTGCGTCATTCCATTACCTATATCTAAGAGATGATTTTAAAATGTGACTGTATATTGATTGTTTGATAAGAATACTCTCATGTTTTTAGTTAATTAATCTTATATTTTTCCACATTACTGAAGTTTTCAAACACGAATTTATGTTGTCTGTTTTTGTACCACTTTTAACTAATGGAAGGATTAGTCTGAAATATCCGCTAAATATTAATGTCTGTCCTCCAATCATCTTTGTTTACTATGTCTCTTACCATTCTATCGACGGTTTCTAATGCGTGATTGTGAGTCATTGTAAATTCATCCCAAACAATAAATCTACAGCTTCTAAATAGTTTACCTGATTTTTAATTATTCTTTATACGCAAATGGAATCTTCGTTTAACTGTATTGGAATCTTAAAAATGGAATGGGCTGTTCTACAGTTCAATAATAGAGCTGCTGCTATTCCTGATGATGCTACGGCAATATATTATTTATTTGCCATATCTTCACTTTAGCTAGCAATAAATTAATCAAAAAAGTTTGTCCAGTTCCTGTGGGTGCATCTAGGAAAAGCAATTTTCCATCTTCGTTATTTCCACTTTGTAAGATTTTGTTATAAACTATTCTATTGTTGTTCATCATTTTCTTGACGATTTTCCGGGTTACGTCCCGGCGTTGCCCGGGTATAATAGTAACTAATCGTTATCAACGTAGATATAGACAAAGATTTATTCATAGAAAACAATTTATTTATTTATAACAAATCACTTAAATTTAAAGTGTTTATTGACAAATTTAAAATTTCTTCGTTAAATATATCGAAAACTTAAACGTTATCACCGTTTATTGCCCTTTACGAATGCATTAATTATGGTAAAGTGAATATAATTACATTTTTACGAATCGCCTCACATTCGCATACATTTCATGTGTAAAACATTTTTTTCTTAAATCAAAAGATTTCCCGATAGGTCGAAAATAGCTATAAAATGACAGTTTTACGTAATTATGAACGGTGTAAAGGTGGAAATAAATAATTCATCTGAACAACCACAATACTTTTTTCGTAGAGAATTAGTAGCAATTTAAATTTTGTAAATCCGTCGAGCCGTTTTCTTAAACATCGAACGCCTATATATAAATAAATAAATAAATAAATAAATAAATAAATAAATAAATATTTAAATAGACTTTCTTTTATATGTATAGATATATATATATATATATATATATATATATTGAGTTACTTATACACTTATAATATGTAATTATAATTATATATTTTTATAATAATTTATAATATTCTTATGATTTCTAATACATTTTATTATATATATTTCTTAATTATTATATTAACATTTAAAAAAATTGTAGTATTGGTGAATATTTTATATTTATTAAATAATAATCTTATCTTTTTAAACTGAAAATAATAAAATATGTATTATTTATTTATTTTATTTATCTATACTAGTCGTACCCGACACGGCATTGCTCGGCTTTGGATTGTTTGCCTATATATTATTTATTAATTATAGTTATTCTCGAGTCTGCATTTCTAGCCGTACCCGAGCAGGTGTTGTATTGA
Source organism: Osedax fenrisi (assembly GCA_964019155.1). Lineage (NCBI taxonomy): Eukaryota > Metazoa > Annelida > Polychaeta > Sabellida > Siboglinidae > Osedax > Osedax fenrisi. The sequence continues at coordinate 28,402,059 of OZ025240.1, read as the reverse complement.
GATGAATCGTATCAATTTGAAATCTTACACCAATCTAACTTTTAACTATTTATATTATCACTCATAGATTTTAAATGCATATGTAATGCATTATAATAACATACTATCGTAATATGATTTAAATAATTAAGTCAAATAATTGTTGTGATATTGATTATTTATTTTCAAAATAAATATAAAAATAAATTAAAATACAAATAAATTGTAGATAACATATACTCAAATGTAGTTATAATATTTTTTTTAATATTTCAAAAATTTAATACAATAAATAATTCATAAATATTCCAACAAATGTCATTATTTAAACATACTTATTCTATACATTTTAAAATTATTAATACTAAATATACAACTATAGTTCATATATATTAATGATATCAATTTATTATTTGTCAACTGTATACCAAAAGTGATAAATTATTCCAATAACTATTTGATTTATACGAAATTATGTAACAAATAATCATGTCTACAAAATGGTTAATAGTGTTCTATAAATATCTATCAAATCTGGTATAGTTTATATATATATATATACAATTACATATACTTTCTTTCATAAATTATATATATATAATATATAAGACTCTATACAACTATCATTACATATCGAATAGTATATTACATAAATATATTCTATAATAATATAATAATATATATTTTAATAAATATATGTACACATGAAGGTATTGTGTACCTAATGAAATAGTGATCAATAACGGAACTAGTTGTGAAAAATGCCCTGACTATCATTGGCCTGATGAAGAAACTGCTACGTATTGTATTGCTATAGAATACACTCATTATACTTTTAAATCTACAATGGCTTTAGGTTATCTATATATATATATATATATATATATAATATTAAGAATATATATAACTTTTTCAATTTTAAAAATATTATAATTTAAAATTATATTATACTAACTAGTCATTTACTTTATTATTATTATTATTATTATTATTATTATTATTATTATTATTATTATTATTATTATTATTATTATTATTATTATTATTATTATTATTATTATTATTATTATTATTATTATTATTATTATTATTATTATTATTATTATTATTATTATTATTATTATTATTATTATTATTATTATTATTATTATTAAAAATTGACTTAATAAAATAACAGTAATACAAATTATAATAAAAGTTATATATATATATATATATAATTATATAAATAATTAGCATACATATGAATACGATTAATATAATTTCATCATAATTAATAATTATTAATCATAACAGTAATATCAATCTTATCGATATCTGGGATGATATTATGCCTGGCCACATTCACCTACTTCATAACGCATCGAAACTGTACACTAATTAAAGCCACCGGACTATCTATAAGTCTTATAGTTTTACTAGGAGTGTTCATATCGTACCCGACAGCATTACTAATGGTATCTCCCCCTACTCCGTTTTTATGTAATATGAGTTCAATTGGACTCCATCTTGGATTCTGCCTAACTTATTCTTCACTTCTGATGGCTAGTAATACAATTTTAATGTAATAATTAAATTTGTGTAATAATTATAAGAAGGTAATATACAATATTTATATTATTGTTATATTTATGTATTTATATTGACTAATTAACTATTTGTTACCCTACAACTAATATGCTTACTATTTATAGAAAACGAACAGAATCTATCGAATATTTCAATCTTCTAAAAAATCTGCTCAAATTCCAAGATTTATTAAGAATTCAGTAATTATTTCTTGTTCATTAATAATAAGTATGATACAGGTAACATTTTAAATATACTATTATTTTATAAACTATAAACAATATTATTATAGAAATGTATTATATCATATAAATTAAAAAATTTAAATAATTATTACTAATATATTATTTAATAAAATTATTGTATATAATATTATATTACGTATGTATAATTATATAATATATATATATATATATATATATATATATATATATATATATATATATATATATATATATAAAGTGAAATCTACTTATAGTAAATCTTTTGGGAAATCAAAATTGTTACTATAATGGGTTTTACTATACGTATAGAAAGCTTTATTTATTGTAATGTATGTTAATGTGTGGATTTACATCTTTATTTTAATTGTTGCCAATATATTTATTATAATAAATATATTAACCAAATATGAGTTCGAGACAATACCGTACCAATAATGGATTTGCTATATCATGATATGGTGATCATTGTATTTAATTTAATACCACTAAAACATATAATTTACTTAACATTGAATCTTTTTTCTTTAACCATTTAGACAATATGAAGTTAATACCTATAGGGTATACCTATCACTTTGTTTACATAGCAACCAAATTACAGACGTGTTATTCACAGATTAGATTTTAAATATCGTTTAATTGTATTATAATTATACATATAGGTGTGTATTTATTTATTTGTGTGTTATTTATATTATTAGTATTGTTCAAATATTAATATCTACCAATATTTAAATATATTATATTGGTTTTGAAATTATATTCATTTTTTTATTTAGTTATATTTACATTAAGTATTTGTTTACATTTTATGATTATCAAAATTAAAATCAACAACAAATATATATTAATCACAAAGATAATGTTCACTTACTGTTTACATATTTAATAAAAACAACTACTTTATTTACTCTTTTAATCAATTAGTATATTTCATAGATTAGTTATCCTCTATTTATATTTAAATAATATATTGTATTAATATCATATTAATCTTATTTACCAACTCTTTATTATTATTATATTGTATAAATACATTTAGGTATATACATTTTATGTATTTTATTATTATTTTTAAATTATAATTGAAAATGCAATAAAAAAGCCATAAAAGATATTAATTGAAATTCCTAGTATTGTTAAATATCATAAAATTAAAACATATATATATATATATATATTGCATTAATACATTTATATATATATATATAAATTGTATTTATTAAATATACTTATATTGGATATTTTTACTATTGTATTTTTAATATTTAAATATTGCATATTATTGTATTATTATTATTATTATTATACTATGTTATTTCTATAATATTTAATTTGTTGTAATATAAAATGAAGTAATATAATTTAATTGCTATATATTTGTATATTTGATATAATAAATACAGTATATAATATACCCAATATAAACCCTAGATACTTCATAATAAATTAGTGTGACATATATTATATAAAAAGCATCTTTTAAATTTAGAGAAACTCTTATTATTTATTCAATAAATTAATTAAGTAAATATATTTTAATAACATTTTAACAACATATATATTATTGATATTTAGAATTTAATTGATATAAAGCTTAAAATGGCTCGTCAAAAAAAAAACGATATCTGTAACAGATGAGCATAATGATGAAAAAATTGATCTCAAATGCTTAATTGAAAAATTAACTATACATAATGACAGATTAACTATAAATAATGAAAAACTGACTATAGTTATAGAAAATCAAGAAAAAATAATAAAAAAAACTAAATTAAGCAGCTGATAAATCTGATCTTAAAACATTTGTTGAGATCACTAAATTTAACCTCAATAATACACTTCAAAAAAATCTATCAACGACTATAAATAAAACCAATGAAATAAGAAATAAAACTATTATACTCTATAATGTTAAACAAACAATAGATTCTAATTACGAAACAAGAAATTTTGAAGAAAAACAAAATATAACAGAAATTTTAGACCTAGTCAACACAAATTATAATATAAAAAACTATTTTAGATTAGGAAAATACCAAGAAAATGATAATGTCATCAGGCCCTTAAAAATTATTTTAAACTCTGAAATATAAATTAATAATATAATACAAAATGCAAACAAATTAAAAAACTCCAAATTCAAAAATATAAGCATATCAAAATAATACAATAAGGTTGAGTTGGAGACTATTAAAAAACTATCTATCGAGGCTAAAAATAAATCAACAATAAATAATAAATATGTAGTACGGCATAGAAATGATACTTTTAAAATAATTGAACTAAAAAAACGAGATGATTAAATATAATATGATACCAAACCAATACAAAACAACACAACAATTTAATAGTATAACAAAAGAATTAATAATAAATAAAATTAATCTGATAATTATACACATAAATATTAGAAGTCTTACTCAAAACCTGGATAAATTAAGAGAATTTATAGATACTTTAATAATCAAACCTCATATTATATGTTTATCTGAAACCTGGTTAAATAGTAATAATGACTTCAATAATAATATAACAAACTACACATATCAAACAAACTATAGACAGAAACAAAATAAATGTAGAGGTGGTGGTATTTCAATATATGTTATAAAAGATATTCAATATGAACTTATAAAAGACCTTACTTTTAATATAAAAGATTTTTTAGAAACAATTACAATAGAAATTAAACTTAAAAAAAATAAAAAAATAATAATTTCATGCCTTTATAATAGCCCTTTCAATAAAACTGCAGATCTTATAAATATGTTATATAGTAAATTTCATAAATATATTTCACACGATTTAATAATTATGGGTGATTTTAATATCATAACAAATGATCCCAAACCATCTCAATTAAACATTTTAATAAATCAATTAGGACTAACGCCTCAAATTCTTCAAAACACTAGACCCAATTCAATAAAAGTAACACCTCAACTATAGATCAAATTTACACTAATATAAACACAACAAATATTTATAATAGTGGAATACTCTTAGAAGACTTGACAGACCACCTTCCAATATATACAATAATTAAAATAAAAACTAAAATACGAAATAACTCAAATGAAATTAAAACAAGGAAAATAACTATAGATAATACTAAAAGACTTGTTAATGCACTGAAAAATACAAATTGGGATTCGGTCCTCGAAGACAATGATGCTGAAATCTCATACAACAAATTTCATACCATATATACATCAATAATTAACCAATTTATCCCACTACTTAAAAATAAAATATCTTCAAATATTCTTTCAAAAAATTGGATAACAAATAAAATAAAAAGAGACATTAATAAAAAGTATAAACTATATAAAATTTACTTAGATAATAAAAATGAAATCAACTTATATAACTACAAACAATTAAGAAATCAAGTAACCTTAAATATTAAAAAAGCAAAGCAATCATATATAGATAGTAAAATAAAAAATAGTATATCTACTAAAGAAAATTGGAATTTAATAAATAACCTCATCAATAAACAGCAAATTAAACAATCTCCAAATTATATAATAGATGAATTTTTTCGAAAAAATTCGAAAATAAATTCAATAATGATAAACAAATAGCAAATGCATTTAACTCTTATTTTATAAATACAAGTCAATCCATAAATAATCAATTCACCTCTCCCATAAATAACATCAACCCAATTAACATTACACCAATATCTAAATCAATATATCTTCATCCCACATCAAGCCATTTGGAAACGAAGAAAGAAACTAAAAAGAATAATAAATGAAAAAAAAAGAACGACATTAATGAATCCAATAAAATATATCTATCTATCTATCTATCTATCTATCATAATCACTTTGTATACTTATTATATAACATCTACAATTTTCACATGCAAATATATTCTTTATATTTTACAAAAACTTTAATTAACAAATATACGAAAACTGAATTTATAAATAATATATAATATCCACTTTATTCCTATGTAGGTAATATAGTATACATACATACACACATATATAACTATATATATACATATATTAAAGATAACCAATTACCCAAACTAAATAAATTTAAAACTAAATAATGTTGTAATCATATTAAATATTAATGAATATATTATATATTTAAATATGCTAAACGTGTTGAATTGATGTTAATATGAATAATTTATTAAATATGTTTTACTTTAATTTAATAACACATACCTATTCACTGTCGTATCATATATTTGGATATGTTTATATACGTATGTAAATATATAATTGTATATCTTTTTAAAATTGTATATTTAAATTGCACTGATTGAATTATATATAACTTTCTTTTGTTTATATGTGTAATTCTATACCACAATCACAGATATTAATATTACTGATAACAATGATGATAAACCCGATAACTACTCGACTAAGAATGCCAATTGCTACCGAGAAATTTGTGGAGTTGATGTGTGATTATCCGTTTGTAAATTTCATCGTACCATTAGGATACAATATGGTTTTAATTCTTTTATGCAGGTAAATAATCAATATATATATAATATGAGTAAATGTATATATATATATATATATATATATATATAGTATACGAATGTAAACATTTATATTGAATACAATTAGTTGTAAGGATAACCATCAAATGTAGTAAATCAACTAAAGTACATTATACAATGTATAATATACATATTCATAAATTACGAATATGTAAAATATAATATGATTGATAACCTAGTTAGTATTTTTAAAATAATATAGGATGAAAACATATATCATAATACTAATTATAATTTGATAATTAATGATATATACATCTATTGATATTTCTAAAAATAAACTATTTATATATAAATAATATTCAATATCATCAACTTATATAATAATTTTATAAAAAAGTATATATATATTTATTATTATATATATGTATTATATATATATATATATATATATATATATATATATATATATATATATATATATATATGTTATCTATTAATGATATTATATATTGGTCTTAATTATATACAATTATAATTATAAATTATATTTTCGAATGTAATTATATCTATACATTAAATTAGTAATAAAGAAATTAATACGATACATTTATGATTCAAATATTAAAAAATATATAAGATATTGTAAAAATAAATAATGAAAATAACACACGTAATAGTACCTACTTTAATTCAGTAGATTTAAATATTATTGGGATTTAACGATAGCCAATATTTAAATGTACGTGAGTTGTTGAATGTAGAATAAAGGATATCCCACTATAATACTTTAGAGAAACTATCTTCCTTTGTTAAAGACTTAGAATCCTTTATATATTTATAAGTAAACTAATTTGTAAGTTTCACGCCAATATATATATATATATATATATATATATATATATATATATGGTGTACCACATTCATTCGTACTAGGTACACTACTTTATATATATATATACGTTCTAATATATGAAAAGTTACTGGTGTTACTGGTGTTACAATCATACATATGATGATTATATCCAACTATACTCCTTCCTTTCATCCTTATACTACATCCTTTCCAGATAATATTCAAAAACTGTTCTTCTTAACCTAATTATAAACATAATTACCTCTAGTCCTTCTGCCTTGATAAATATTATATTTTACCTTATATTATTTATCAATATTGTTGTCATATATGATTTTGAACTATATTTTTCTAACCACATTATTAAAATTACTAAATCTACCTAACTATCATTTAATTATAATCTGATGCACCAATTAATATATTAATCATACCTTATGCTCTATCCTTAAGGAGGAACCAGAAAGATAATATAATAAAGAGGAACACAACTTTACATAATAAATACTCAATACAATACATTATAAGTAAATTAATAATTATTAATTTTATTTATGTAACGTTTTGTTCCTCTTTATTATATTACCTTTCTGCTTCCTCGATTATATCATAAAAAAGAGATCATCCATATGATCAATTTCAAATATTTCCAATGTTTCAACTTGTATCAAACTATTATCCTATACAAATACGATTCATAATTCGACTCCTTTCTATTATTAATATATATATATATATATAAAAGTCATCTACTTATTCATATATATTTGAATTTCCCTTAATTCATTTACTACCTTAATACGTGTTCAACTTTCAGTATATATATCGTTCTTTCACAGCAACCTTACTTTAAATTCAAAAAATGTGCATAATCATAACCATCCCGTCTCTCTGGAATTTACTATACATTCAATTTTCGAAATCCTTAAATATTAATCTCAAACCATATCTATAGTTTTTCTAATTTTATTATATTATTCATATTTTATATTTTGTTCTTATTAATAAATCTTTTCTCCTTTCTTTTATTGTTGTTGTTGTTGTTTTTATTGTTTGTTATGTATTTATTCTTATGATCTAAGAAGAGTGTTATTACTTTATAAGGGTGACTTATACCATACTTTATCATCATTAATTATAATATATATATGTATTTACGGTTTTAAAAAAATTAAAGATACAATACATAATGTGTACCGAATTTACTTTTTAATAAATATATCGTTTAGATATCTATTGGTTTATACGATACATATGTGTAAGACATATCTTGATGAAATTGTTTAATATGTACTCATCACTATATCATATTATATAGCAATAAGTATCCTAATTTTAATACATTTATTGTCACTAGATAACATTAATTTAATGTATTTTTAATAATGGTATAAATTATTAAAGATGTTGTTGTTATAAATAAGTAATAATATTAATAAAATAATTCGAAAGTAATGTTACAACTACTGTAGTTTAGTATTGTTTTTTATTAAAAAGTGTTAACAATAGTTACAATATATATACACACATTGTTGTTATTTGTTATTTGTTATTTTTATTTGGTGGAATCCTTTCATCCCATCCAAGAACTTAGATGAAGTTTTCACTTATAACTATTTAATGCTCTAATGTCCCTTCGAAGCCGCTCTCATGTTAAGGCATCCATGGTTTTAACAAGAGCCGATCATTTAATTATACACAATTATATAAGATCACTTTTAAATAATATTTTAAGACCCACTTTATAAAATGAATTAATGGTCCGGACAAGGCTCGAACCCGTGTCCTACTGCTTGTGTATACATATACATATATATATATATATATATATATATATATATATATATATATATATATATATATATATATATATATATATATTAGAATATATAAAATACATATTATTGTATTAATTGTCTTGTATATATATATATATATATATATATATATATATACATATATATATATATATATATATATATATATATATATATATATATATATAGATATACTATTATATTAGTTATACCAATATACATTAATATATATATATATAATACTCATTTAATATGTATTAGGACATACCATGGTGCATTATACCAATTTATTAATTTAATTATATAAATATTTTAATTTAAATGCAATTTAAAATTATAAATATATTTTTTTTATAAATTCTAGTTTTAATAAAATAAAGAGTTTATAACATGTTACTATTATAATTAAGTATACTTAATTGAATTATAATGTTATTTATATTTTCTAATATAAACTATATTATTATTAAATATATCAAACTATAAATTAAATTTAAAAATTAACGTATAGTTAAACAATATATACTTCAATATAATTAATATAATTAAATATATACATATTATTAATAGTATATATGCGGTAAAAACAAGAAAACTCCCTGATAATTTCAACGAATCGAAGTTAATATTTCTTCACGTTCTCGCTACAAGTTTCCTATGGATGGCTTTCCTACCAACATATTTCGCTGCCGATGATTCTAGACAAAAAGCTAGTTTATTGGCTATGTTACTATTGATTAATGGAACTTTGACTACCCTTTGTTTACATGCCCCTAAGGTTTGTTGAATTATTAATGTTTAAATTTAATATAATTATAATACTATACAAAATTTCAATACATAAATGTAGTAAAAAATATAGAATATATTAACAAACAAATTATAGAAATATTATAACTGTATTTATATAAAGCATTATAGTAGATTCTAATATTCTTTTATATTACAATACATCTGATACAAGTAGGATACAATGTTAATAATAATTAAATGTGTGTATCATTAGTATATTTAATAGGTATAATTCACTACATAAACTAATCACCTAACGAAATATAATATAATAATAATTATATAAAAATTAAATATATTTTTATAAATATATAATTATGTACCTACATAATATATATATATATATATATATATATATATATGTTGTCTCCGGAAAACGGAGAATGATAGTTCTCGACAGGTTATAGATTTATTGAATGGAAACTGGACGTGGATGGGGAATGTGGTGTGGTTCGTGGATGGACGTGGATGGGGGTGGGGTGTGGTTCGAGGATGGGGTAGATAGGGAAGGGGTGCGTTCGTGGCTGGGGGTATATGGGGAATGGAGGATGGACGTATTGGACGAATCGCGAATGGAGGAAACCTCAAACTAAAACAAATATGAATACATATTAAACATCATAATATCAACAAGCATGATTAAATATGTATCAATCGAGAAGTTCTCACAATTAATATGATATGATTTACTAGCCTTTCAGTGTACGCTGTATGCACTAATAAACCATATCATACCGAACTTCTCGATAATAACGAGATCACGTGATGGGCGTAGTGGGCGTATCTCTAATTAGATAACTAGATTAAACTAGTTAATCTAATTATAAACTACACTCTCTTTTACAATTTACAAAACAGAAATCAAATTATATAAAAAACAAATAACAAAATATATTTAATCAACATTCATCCAAATTACATAACATTTACATTCGTTCAAGGCACGTCAACTAATTGAAATTTACAAAACAGAAATCAAATTATATAAAAAAACAAATCACAAAATATATTAAATTAACAATTATCTAAATTACATAACACATGTATACTTCATGCACAACATATTTATAAATACCTACACACAGTTATACACGTAGTTGCCATACTACATATATATATATTAATATATATTAATATTCTTAAATTTTATAGTAAGTGTGGCATAACATTTATGTATTCATTAATTAAATATTATTACATACAAACTATTTAATTATTTATTTGGGTAGGTTCTATCATTTAATTTTGAATATTCATATTCTAAAATTTGGAGTATATAGGATATAACAACTAATAGTAATAGTATTAAAACACATTTTTATAAAATACAATGTTAAATATATAACAAATAATCGTTAAAATATAATTATCCATTTTAATTTTAAATTACATATTTTAATAAAAATCTTTATAAATTTACAGATATATGGAGTTCTTTACGTTGAAGAATCAAACTTAAATACTAATAAAATTGGTATGTCAACATCTAGTACTTCATCAACCTATTAAAAGTGTATATATATATATATATATATATATATATATATATATATATATATGCTAGTATAATTGAATGGAATTGTTTAAGATATATTTTTAATTTTATTTAAAAATTATATTACTATATAATACATTTATACTTATTTATGTATGTTATTATTTATGATATAATAATTTTTGTTTGATGTATGATATTTATAAATTGTGAATTAATTTGTAAATTATGTATAAATTATTACTGAAATGTCTATGATATTTATTATTTCGTAAACATATATTTAATATTTAAATAATATGTGTTAACATATTCATTGTTGTTAATTTAATAAATTTAATATTGTACAGCATAATTATTTAATAATTATTTATTATTTACACATTACAACAATTGATTCAAATAGATTTTTATAATGTAGTAAAAGGTAGATAGTAAAGAGAGGAAATAAATATTTCATAAAAATATAACAATAAAATTTAAATAAATATCGAATATAAACAAAGATCACATTACATTGAGAGTAATTTATAATTTAATTTATACTTTCATAACGTAACAAAATATTATTGACCAAATACAATATATTTAGATTGAAATAATATAGGCATTATTGAGGGTTGTAATATTCTTATACATTTATATTTAAATATATTTATACAATTATATTCGTCCTACATACGTTCTTAATCGTCTATAAATAAGTATCTTGATATGACTATTAATGATTAATGACCGGGGGGGGGGGGGGTTGATACATAAAAATAACTAATTATCATAAATAAGCATTCATATATAAATACCGTGTATATACATTACAATTATAGTAAAATATTCATAATTTTTGATATAAATTTGATTGTTATAACACTTTGTTAAACTACATGTTATTTTTAAACTAAATTTTGATTTTTTTATAATAGTCATAACTTTTAATATACTTGATATATGTATATGAATATTTAAGAACTTAATTATAATAAATAATGTTATATATATATATTAAGTTAGAGCTACAATGTTAACTTAGTTACTGAAAATTCCTGGACTTTTATTATTTTAAAAGATTTTTAAATTAGTAATTTATAGGTGTCATTCCCATCGTCTTATAATTCAATAACTTAATATATATATATATATATATATATATATATATATAAATATTTCTCAAACTGTGGTGTACCTCAGGGAACTGTATTAGGACCAATACTTTTTTTAATAAATATAAATGATATTATAAATAGTTCTAAACTTCTAAAATTAACAATGTTCGCTGACGACATTACTTTATTTTTAGAAGACAACAACATACTTAGACTTCAGGAAAATGTAAATAATGAACTTTTAAAAATAAATAACTGGTTGATATCAAATAGATTATCTATACATTTGAAGAAAACTTATTATATGATTTTTAACTCGTCCAATGTTTTAGATCTAAATATAGCTGGTATTAATATTAATTGTGTGAAAAATACAAAATGTCTAGGTGTAATAATAGATCAGAAGCTAAACTGGAAATTAGAAATAGCAGCAATTAAAACAAAATTAATAAAATAATATGGATTTTTTAAAATGTAAAAGAACTCTTTGATTTTAAAACGTTAATATTATTATATAATTCATTAATTTTACTACATCTAAACTATTGTAACATTATATGGGGAAATAACTATAATTATAATATTAATGATGTATATATAATTCAAAAAAAAATTATTAGAATAATATTTAACAAACCAAAACTTACAAACACGGATACTCTTTTTATACAAGCAAATATACTAAAATTACCTGACTTAATTAAATATCAAACATGTAATTTTATGCATAATATATACCATAACAATGTTAGTCCAAACTCTAGTTTATTCAATAAGAAAAACATACCATACAATACACGAAAGAAACATGAACTATACACTCATTTTACCTCAAAAAATAAATGCTTATACACACTATACATTAAAGGCCCTACTATATGGAATGAACTTAATGATGAGCTAGAGGAAATTAAACCACTCAATAAGTTTAAAAATAAATTAAAAAACTATCTCATCTTAAACTAGTATATTTTATATTTTTTAGTATTAATGGTCTAGTATATATCACTTATAGGGTTTATATGACTTTTTTATCTACATTTCTTCAGTATTTTTGATCTTTTATTTTCATAATTTTCATAATTCTTTTAGTTTTTATATATTAGAAAAATATATTTATTATAAATTTTACACAATAACATATTTTAATGTACATTAAATCTACATATTTTTAAATTTCCAAGTCTTAATTTTAGTTCTTAATCTGCTTAGTTTCTTATTCTATTAGTTTTTATTCTTTTAGTTTTATTTTTATTTTATAACATATTTATTTTCAATTTTCTTTACAATTTCTTCTCTTATATTACTATTTTATATGACTTTTTATCAATATTTTTTCGGTATTATTGGTCTAGTATATATCAATTATAGAGTTTATATGAATTTTTTCCATATTTCTTCAGTATTATTGTTTATATATTTTGTTCATAATTATTTTAGTTTTTATATATTTATAAAGCATATTTTTTTAAATTTTACACAATAACATATTTTAATGTACATTGCTTTTAATTTCCAAGTCTTTTAGTTCTTATCTGCTTAGTTTCTTATTCTATTATTTTTAATTCTTTTAGTTTTATTTTTATTTTACATTCAATTATCAATATACTTTATTTATTTATTTATCATTTTTTGTTTAATTATTTTAAATAATTGAAATGGTGTAATCGTTAACGGTAATATGATGATTTTTTAAACAGTTCAAATTTTATTATTTTATTATTGTAAACAGGAAGTAAAAACTTATTATTGTATTTATGAACTGTTTAAAATTAAAATGGGTTGATAACTAGAAAAGACGCAAAGGCTTCTTTATCTTTCCTAGGGTTTACCCGAATCTGATACCATACCATACCATACCATATATATATAAATATATATAGGGGAAAGTAACCTAATACGGACACGTTAACAATAAATGGTCTTAACATTGTATGACTCATTATTTGTATTCAAAAATTACAATATATTAATATTATATGATTATAGATATTATTGTGATTTAAAAATTTTATTAATCTTTTAATTCCATAGATAACGAGGGTGTCCGTATTAGGTACCCATGTCCGAATACGGACACCCTATGTTATAATACGGACACCCTATATACCACTAGATAAACTATATATTATTGATGAATCAATCAGATAAATTACAATTACGTTATTTATAATTAATTTTATAAAAATATATTGTAATTTAATTAGTTAATATTTTATTTATTTTTATTATTTTTTAATTAATAATACAATTTAGGTGTCTAAATAATAATTTTTTTAGAATTAGCTTTATTGGTAGTATTAATATTATAACGCACGCGATTTTTATGAAAATCAGAATAGTTCATACGCTGTGCGTTGATTGGTTATAGGGTGTCCGTATTAAGACATTTAGAGTGTCCGTATTAGGAACTTATATGACATCTAGATATATGCTTATAACTTAATGAATATATGATAAAAAATATAAAAATTAAAATTACAATTTTTAGAATGCTTTACTTACCTTACCTTACCAGGTCGAGCTTGCTCGGCAATTTACAACACGTTCTTTCCATTTATCCCTTTCTTTCATCGCAGCTGGTAATTCCTCGGTTCTACATCCAGTATCTTTCACCAGTTGATCGATATATGTTAAAGGCGGTCTTCCTCGAAATCGTTTGCCATGAGATGGTTGCCAGAGTAGTAAGTCGCTTGCTAGTTCGCCTTCGCTTCTCCAACAATGTCCTGCAAATCGTAATCGTTGTTCGCGTATAGCTACTGATATTTTGGGTATATTTCCGTATAGTTCCTAGTTTGTCAAATGTTCTCTCCATGACTTATTTAGAGCTGCTCGGAGCATTCTAGTATAGGCTCCATCTATTTTCCCTTCAAGTTTAGCTGTTAGAGTCCACGATATGGCAACATATACCAATACAGATTAAACTGCCGCTCTGAAAAAATGTCTTTTTAATTTGTCGGGCATCTTAGATTTCCAGATTTCTTGCATACTATTTAGTGCTGACCAGGCTGATTTTGGCCGCAATTGATGTGAGTGATATTCCCCTATAGTTTTTTGTTAGAGATAGATTTCCTTTTTTAGGGAAAGGCAGTATACATCCTTCTCTCCATCTTTCTATAGTTTCTTGTGAATATACACTATTGCAGGATTCTAGTAAGACATTTTGAAAGTCTTCTAGTTTCCATACTTCTGCTGGTATTTCATCTAGCCCTACCGCTTTTCCGCATTGAATACTTTTTATAGCTTTAGTTAGTTCATAAGAGGTGAATAATCCTGTCTTGATATCTAGTTTAGTAATGTCTTGGTCTGATCTTTCATTTATGTCATCGTTTGTTGAAATTGATGTTGGTTTGCCAAGTGATCATGCCATAGCTGTATACGTTCTTTTTCGGAATTGGCTTTAAGTTTGGCTTTGTTGGACTTCTTCCTACCACTAACTTCATTCACTGTTTTCCATGCGAGTGCAGACTTTTTAAAACTGATTGCATCTTCAATTTCTTCGATCTTTCGTGTAACATATTCCTCTTGTTCTCTTTGATACATACTTGTGAGTATATTTTGAGCGTCTACGAAGTTTTTTATGTTTCTTTGTGAAGGATCTATGTTTTTAAGTTTTGCTGCCCGATGAAGAAGTTCACATTTCTGACAGATAAGCAGCGTTTCCCATGGTAGACTCTTTATAAGTTTCGGTTTAACGGTATTATATTTTCAGCAGCTTCTTTGCATGCTATCTCAAAATAGTGATATCTTGTATTTGCACTTACATCTGTTGGTTTAAATTCTTGGAGGGTTTTAAATCTATCTTTAACTTCAGTTACGAACTTATTTCGGAAATTGATATCTTGCTTCAGTTTAGTCCAATCATATGGTTTATTATTACATAATTTATTTTTGTTTGCCTTCAAACAGAGTAGTATTTCGGATGAAATTATACGATGATCAGATGCTAAACTTATGAAAGAATTGTAGGCTCTGCAGTTTTTTGCACTGTTTTTCCATTATTTATTGATGATTATAAAATCAATTTGTGATTTAAAATTATTTGGAGAGGTATGTGTCCATAGTTAACCTGATCTCTTCTGAAAGTGTGTATTCAAACATAGAAGATTATTTTCATGAATGAAATTTTTAAGCATATTTCCATTTCGATTTGTATTTATGTGAAAAGAATATTTGTATCCATTTTCTTTGCCGAGGTGTGCATTAAATTCTCCTCCGATTACTAGTACATTATGTTTTGGAATATGCCTTGTGTAAGATGTTAGATCAACATAGAATCTCTCTGTTTCCTCTTGGTCACTCACATTTGTTGGGCTATAGCATGATATTACTGTTGTCAATGGGTTTCCCATGAAATGTATTGCCACTATTCTGTTTGATATCATATCGATACTTTTTATTGCATTATAAGATCTTAAGTTAATTAATATTCCAACACCACCGATGGCAGCATTTATACTATTTCTCCATGCAGAGCAGGTTAGCAATTTCCATTTTCCGAATGTATGTTCTTTGATATCAACATCTAGGTGTACAAATCTATGTTCTTGTATACATATAACCTCTTGTCCAGTTTTTTCAGCAGCGGCTATCAGTTCTGGTATTTTCCATACTTTTTGCAGCGTTTGCGTGTTTATGGTCCCGATTTTAAATGTTTTCTTAGATTTCAGCAATTTTGGTAAATTTTTATTTTTATTTTTATATTTATTTTTCTCAGTAGCTAACTTTTCGACTACAGTCTGAGGTGGTTCTGTAGGACGCGATCCTTGTTCCGCGCGACGATCGATGCGGGATAAATGTTGTGGTTGTGTTATATTTGCTTTCGATGGCTAAATAAAATGTGCGGTCGCCACTCCATACACATTAGCGTAACCCTGCACGGGTGGCTGCAGAGTACTAGGTATTGCCAAAGGACCACTCTGATTTTGGTTCGGTACTGCTTATTGAATAGAACATTCACATATTCGCAGCTAACCTTCATATCTGAAGGCCGTTTCCCTATCCACCACCTGGGCACCGATGGATTGGAGTTTAAATCTCCTAACATATTTCTCCGTGAAAAAAAACAGTATTCAAGTATTCCAGAATGCTTTAGTTTTTAATAATATATTGTTATATTTTATATTAATACATTTATATATACTTGAGAAGGTTTTAAGTTGAATTTTTTTTTGATAAATTTAAAACCGTAATAAAAAAATCAGTTTATTGGATATATCAGCAATATTTTGAATAATAAAAAAATAAAAAATACTTTTTTAGACTATTTATATGATTATGAATATTTTATTAATTAAACATTTTTTTGTAGGATTTATAGTTTCTGATATACCGAGAGTGTCCGTATTCGGGCACTGTCCGTATTCGGTTACTTTCCCCTAGTAGTAGTAGTAGTAGTAGTAGTAGTAGTAGTAGTAGTAGTAGTAGTAGTAGTAGTAGTAGTAGTATATGTTTAGTTGTATATGTTAATGATATACTGTTAGATGAAGAATTGTTGATGGTCAACGTTAGTTAATCAAGTTTAAAAATCATTAATACAGTTGGTTAGTAGCAAAGGATTGGAAATATGGGAAGAGATATTAGTGTATATTTGTAAATCATCAGCGTTTGCATGTAATTTGATAGATAGTAGAATATATATGTTAAAAAGTATGGGACCAAGGAAATATCTCTGTGGGACACAGTGGATGAGAAGTATAGGGGTATAGGAATGATTGTCTATTTTAATATAGTGATATCGATTTGTGAGGTATGCTGTAATCCATTTGAGGGGGGTGCCTTATATACCGATGGAAGATAGTCGCGATATAATAATTGTGTGGTCAATTATATCAAATACAGAAGAAAAGTCAAGTAGTATTAGAATAGAACCATCCTTATGCGAAGATGACAAATGAAGATCACTAAGTATATATGTTAGGGAGGTCTCAGTTGACTTTTGAGCAGTATAGACTTTGGAATTTGTTAAGGATTTCATATTAGGAGAGATATGAAATGAGCTGAGATGCATCAACACGTCCAAGTGTATTGGATATAATTGTAAGTTTAGAAATCGGTCGATAAATATTAAGTAATGAGACATCTAAGTTTTGTTTTTTTGGAATGTGTCTTATCATGGAATTTTCATAGAATCCGGGACTATTCCTGATTGTAGAGATTCAGTAATGATGCGAATGATGTGATTGTTGAGTTTAGGAGCGAGCAAAAGAAGACGTTGAATGGGAATAGGATCAGAGGAACTGGCGCATTTAGTTGAAGTAATTAGCTTTAGAATATATTTAGTTGAGGAATAAATAAATTTATTGCATCTGTTTGCGAGAATATCAGGTTGGTTAACAGGGGAGACACATAATGTAGAGACAATATTTGGAGTGAAAAAGTCATCAAATTTAGTGACATGAATAGATGGTTAACCATCTGATCAATTGATCAGATTGAAATGATAGGTTTAACATCATATATGTTATCTTATAAATTGCCCTGTAGTCATTTTTAACAAAGCTAATAGCATTGGTATAATACATTTTCTTCGTGGACGTAATAATATATCGATATGATTTTAGCTTAAGTATGAAAATATCATATAGTCTAGTATCACTTATGTTCTTTCTCTAGTATTTTTCGGAAAGTCTAAGAGAGCTTTTAAAAGATGATAGTTCTATTGTATACCAAGGGTAGTGATGTTTACTGGAATTAATTTTGCAAGTAAATTAAGGGTAGTGCAGAGAGTTGAGTTAAAGGCATAATTCGAGGGCTTATGAATGTTCTTTGAATACAATAACTGAAAGTTATCAAAGAAGATGGAATGATCTATTTTCTTAAGCTAGCGGATATAAATGGTCTTAGTGCAAGTAGGAGGTTTGTTTCAATTTATGTTGAATACGATCAGATAATGATCAGAGAGAAGATTGTATATCGAGTGGTTAGATACCAAATGTGTATCGTTATGGGAAATAACTAAATCAAGAATGTTGCCGATGATATGGGTATAGTGATTAATATGTTGAAGGAAGTTAGCAGATTTAGTAATAGTATATAATCTAAGCGAGTATGGATTAGTTTTGTTTAATTAAACGGCATATTATAATCAGCAATGAAGATTGTGGAATGTGTAGAGTTAGTGATGAGGCTTTGGAACTCTTAAAAAATAAATCTCAATATTGTCTTACATATTATAACTTATACATAATATATATTTGATAGATATTATTTTTATGTATTTTATTATTCATTATTTTGAAAAAATAATTAAATATATTCAAAGAGTATAAATAATTAATTAATATCTAAATGGTCACATTCATGCATGAATCAATGGCTATATTTCAAGTTATTATTATTTAACTAGCAAGTTATTATATTTCGCATGTTCTATCAAATAGTAATAATATATATATATATATATATATATATATATATATATTTTTTTATATATATATTTATATATTTATATATATTGAAATTAATTAAATATATAATATCAACATATAAAATATACATATACTCGATAATATGAATATTAGCATAACTACATGTATATGTGATCCACCCTATTGTGTGATATAATGATACATCATATGATACAAACGATATTCAATAAAATGTATGCATTTCAGTGACTAGTATTTTGACTAGCATAACTACATGTACATGTAATCCACCATATTGTGTGATATAATGATACATCATATGATACAAACGATATTCAATACAATGTATGCATTTCAGAGAATAGTATTTTATTTTTTTGTATTTATGGAAATTATATATTAACATAAATTCATAATATAAATAAATATTATTTTAACGTAAAATATGTATAGGATTATTACATTATATGTGTTATTCTTAGCTTGTATACATAATGGTTATTATTTATATTTATCATTTAACATATTAATTATTTATTAATTAATAATCAATAATTAATTAATAATTTATAAATACTAATTTTTAATAATCATCATTACTAATTTCATAAATAATCATATATGATATATTTTGTGATAATTATCAATATATAATTAGCATTATAATATTATAATATACTGTACAACGTATACATGTATATATATATATATATATATATATATTTAAACTATAGAATTTACATAAATATATTTTTAAATATATAAAAAAAACCACAAATAAAATTTTTTTTTTTAAATCTTTTAACTTGTTTTTAAAACCTTTAAATTATGTGTATTTTTAGTATTTTATTTTTTAATTTAAATTTTCTTGAGGTCTATATAATTAATCTGAAACTTAGTTAAAAAAAATAAAAATTACAAAAAGAAAAATTACTTTTTAGTCTTGCTTCTTATTTTTTGTTTGAATTGTGATTTGTCTATACAAATTATATAGTTTACAAACATATTCTTTGATTTCAAATCTTAGTATAAAATTGGTGATAATAACAATACTTTACTTTTTTTGATAAAGTGTAAAGTTATGAAAAGTTAGTAGGTACTATTTGAATTTACTTATACATTTTATTTTATTGTAGTGTTGTATTGTAAGTAATTATTTTTGTGTATTGTATTATTATTGTATATTAAGTGTATTTGTAATTGTATAATTTTATAATTTGTAACTTTTTTGTTTTTTACGTTTTTTTTAATTACCTAATTATTTTGTTTTAATTATTTGATTATATTTTAATTATTTTATTTATTTATCTAATCTCAAATTTTATTTACATGATGAATGGCATTATGAAGATTTTTTTTAAAAATATTCTTATTTGTTTAATATTGTTTTTTTTTTAAATTTTACAATTTAAAAGTAATCTATATGAATATACATTTATAGTAATATTTGAACTATTTTATATTGTGTTTTTTTTGGTGACGGAGTGGCTGATTTTTTTGTAATTGTGTGGTATGGTACGTGTCGGGGGAAGGAATATATTATATAATTATTATACTTATATATATATATATATATATATATATATATATATATATATATATATATATATATATATATATATATATATATATATAGATTGTAATAATAAAATATATCTTATCGTATCTTATAATATTATAAAATTATTATTTATTTATAACTATTATCTATAATAAAACTTATCATGTTAATAAAGGGGTAATTGTCTCGATAAGCAACACTGCTTCTACAATTACCTTGGCATTGCCTAAATCTGATAATAATAATAATAATAATATATATATATAAATATAACCCTTAACAACTAATATTATAATAATATATTATTTTTAAGTAATATAGGTAATGCACCTTCCATCAGTATTACCTATTTTCTTACTTATACTAATTAATCATTAAATACTAAATATGTATTTATTAATTTACATCTAATAATGTGATGCCCCGAACAATACATATATGTTCTCTCTCTCTCTCTCTCTGGGGATTAACTTAGAAATGTCCTTTAAATATAAACTATGATCTACTATTATCCTCCTTAATTATGCCAATATTGTATAATATATTTTATACTTAATAAGTATTACTATTAACACAAATATAATTATATAGGACAATAATGTGGAGTGACAATGTTAATGTATCTAATATGTTCATTAATATGAACAAATAATAAATATTAAATATATTAAATAATATTATCGATTATGTAAAAAGTGCCTTTTTGGTTATATTATTATAATAAATATATATGGGTTAATAGTCAAATTTAGCATATATATATGTATAATATATATATATATATATATATATATATATCCTTAATTCAATTATATATTACAAGTATATATTACATATTATTTTCGAATTGTTTAATTTAACTCAAATTCTATTATTGTTGAGTATATAGGAATATATTTATTTATTAACACATTCGGAACTATCGGTCAAAACACCCACACGTTACGTGAGTCAAGTTCCATATTTCACTGATATTTACCAGGAGTATTATAACTGATAATACATTCCATGATTAGTATTTAATAATTTAGTATTCACTATTCAAGTTCTAAAATTAAATATTCACGGAGTGGCTAGTTTAGCGAGTGCCAGATTATATCTGCCAAAACATTCTACGTTCCCTACTATAAAATATATATATTAAAGTATATACATTAAAAAATTCCACTGAGGGTCAGTTGGCTAAGGCGACAGACACACAAGCAGTGGGACTCGGGTTCAAGCCTCGTCCGGACTATTAAAATAGGTCTTAAAATATTATTTAGAAGTGATCTTTTATAATTGCGTATAAATAAATGATCGGCTTTTGTTAAAACCATGGAAGCCTTAACATGAGAGCGGCTTCGAAGGGACATTATAGCACTATACGAGTATACGTGAAAACGTAATCTAATTTCCTGGATGGGATGAATGACTCCACCAAATTATAAATAAAAATAAAAATAACAAATTATATACATAAAGATTATTATTTATATCAACATATATGTATTATAAGAAATAATAACCATTATTACTATGGACATATCACAAATGATAAATATATACTGATAACAGCAATATATATATATATATATATATATATATATATATATATACATATATACGCACAACAATGATACGTATTACTACAGACAACTGGCTACACACACCAACACACAAATATACACACACAGATATACACACATACACACATATACACACACAGATATACACACATATACACATATACACACACATATACACACACATACACACACATATATACACACATATAAACACACACATTCACACACACACACATGCACACATTCACACACACCAACACACACCAACACACATTCACACACACACACACACACATGCACACATACATGCACACCTACATGCACACATTCACACACCAACACACATTCACACTCCAACACACACACTCACACATACATCGCAGGTACGCTACTTACACCTCTACTAACGACCAGACGACGTGGTCCGACAGGGTCTGACAACGACAGCAGCTGCGATGTCGTCGTCGTCAATGCATTATCATACGCTCGGGTAGTGGATAGTGTCGTCAGACAGTTGTCTTTCAATACGATATTGATCGTGTACGATGGTTATTAAATATGATAATTGATATTATTATGCACTATGTTATATGTATGAATAATATATATATATATATATATATATATATATATATATACATATATATCGAATTCACGTTGAAATTAATCACTATCGCATGACATTTATCTTCTTGTTATTAAAATTATAAGTAAACTACATATAAATGTAATTTGTATACATCATAAATCATACTTCATACATTATACATTATACGTGTATATCTATATATATATATATATATATATATATATATATATATATATATATATATATATATATACTCGATAAAGTTTGTGTGAGTTAACGAAAATAACTGAAATATATATATATAAATATTGCTAAATTAAGTTAAGGTAATAGAAATGTATTATTTTATTGATAAATACGTCAATAAAAATAGAATATTATATTATATAATATAATTTATGGTACTATTAATTACAATTAAATTGTAGATTATTCTATATTTTATTTATTATATAAGAATATAAGTAATACTATTACTAAATGATAATTGATGTATTATATTTCTATTCAATGTATAAATATATATATAAATAAATATATATATATATATATATATATATATATATATATATATAGTATATACACGTATACGTTATCGTGAGTTATACGAAAGATCACCCTTTGTAAGCGGATTGAGACTTTTAGTAGTGCTTATCAATATATACTATTTATGTTTACTTCATAGATATATTTCTCACTGCATAAAACAGGAGAATTTGATATATGTGTATCTTATAGATTTGAACTATTATGTATAATGTATCAACTATATAGTTCAATATTCAATATATACATTAATACATTCCGTATTCATCGTAATATAACATATATCATATAACATGGTTAAACATATATATATATATATATATATATATATATATATATATATATATATATATCATATATATATATATATATGATTGCCACTATATTTATATATCATTACAATATTCGAAATATGAATAGAAACGCATGAGAATCTCTATCAAGGATTGACCACACTGAATAGCGAGATGACGTTGACGATTTGGAAGATAGAAGACGCTGGCGAAGATCGACAATTACGTTTATTTCCTTGGCATCACATAGCATCCGATATTGATGTAGTTATACTACTAGTAAATGACTCATTGGCAAAGAAAATCATTACAAAGGTTATTTCAATTATATAATTAAAAACATAATATGAATTATATGGCTAAATATATATTGTATTTATAAATAAATATTAATATTTATATATATATATACATGAATTCTATATTTTACCATATATAGGTCAATATATTTATTTTTATTTTTATTTTAAAATGTTCTATTGACTATAAAATCACGTGGTGGTTATGGGCGTAATGAGGAGGAAACAAAAATAAAATAAATAAAGTTCAATACAAATGAAGGAAAAGGGATGGTTGGTTACAATGTTAATAGGTGCTTGGAGAGTTTACATTTAAATAGTAACACGGCTTTTAAACACATAATGTGATATGGTAGATCATTCCAGTATTTTGGAGCTACCACAGAAAAAGCAGATTCAGAGTGAGCAGAGAGTGTCGAATGTTGCACAATTTGTATCGTGTAACATTTCCTGCTAGCTCGACAAAGGATCTTAATACTGATCAAGTCTGCTAGGTAATCGGGAGATCTAAGATGTATCACCTTATTGGTGATGCATAGTAGTATGTACCTAACTTAAGCCAGCCGAGTGATCGCATTAGGTTCTATATTGATACTATTGAAGAGAACTTCAGTTTATAAATGGGGCGCGCACTTATAATAAGTATATAAGTCTAATGAAGACTAGTGGGTTTAATATACTGTTAGTCATTGAAAAAGTCAATTTATTGCGTGATTTTCTAATCTTATAACGAACATAGTTGGGTTTGCGAATCATTATAGATATGTGGTCAGAGTAATCTAGGTGGGAGTTGATGGTGAAACCAAGAGTTGTTATGGATTGTGAAGTAGGGAGGGATAGTAGAAAGGGGTGGGTGATGATAAGGGGATAGGTATGTCTAGAGAGAATGATGGTGTAAGTGTTGATCATATTAAGTGATAGGGAATTATGAGTGAACCAGTCAGTAAGTCATGTGAGGCAGTTACAAATAGTTGAATAGAGTTGGAGTCACAGTAAATGGGAAAATAAGTATAAATTTGTAGATCGTCGGCAAAGAGATGGTAGTGGATGTAAGGATATTTACGAAATATGGATTTTATGGGTAAAATATAAATAAAGCACAGAGCATTGAGCACAGAGCATTGTCGAACGCCATGAAGGATGAGTTAATATATATATATATATATATATATATATAACCCTAATACGTATATAATACATGTGTATTATACATTAACAGACAAGAGGTGAATATTTACAGTCCGCTAATTGGATAGCGATTTCAGAGGATGTTCATGACTGGAGAACACTTCTGGAACCTGGGGATAAGGTTATTGTTATCGAGCATGATTATTCCATTGAAGAATGGCAACCCGTTAGTACTGTGTGTTTGTGTATATATTGTAATACCATATGAATACTAATAGCCTATTTAATATTATATTTGATATTAGTAAATCAAATATACCAGTATACATATATCCATTTAATCTATAGTAATATATATATTGATATAATACATATGCATTATTATTATTTCTAAATTTAGATTATATATAAATATTAATTACAAGGAAATGAATGTTATTTAAATTTGTATTTATTATTTAATGATTATTAATTTTTTATTATTATTATTATTATTGTTGTTATTAATATTATTATTATTATTATTTTATTAAGGGTATCCTTAGTATAAGCTAAACATAGCTTCTGGGTATCCCTCCGATTATTATAGCAAATATTCGGTAAATAAAATTCATTCATTCATTCATTTATATATCAATGATTATAATTATTTAATATGTAGGATATTACAAATTAATCACAATATTAGTATATTCATTTAGTATATATAACGTATACGTTAAACATGATCTATAAATATATATATATATATATAGAAATAAAGACCATATGATATATTTACTATTTAATATATAACCTTTTTATATATATATATATATATATATATATATATATATATATTAGTTTATGTAATAAAATGTATGTATTCATTAATAAATAGTGAATACAAATACATTATATGTATTATATATATTATATTATAATGTGTACCTACTAATTAATATAATGGAATAATCATTTTAGACAGTTTACAATATTTGGACAAAGTCGAAGATAAATAATAACATGATAATCTTCACAAAATGGAATGGAACATTTACAAGAAATTTAAAAGGACTTTGGAATTTTACAAATTTTGAGAATAAACATTTTATAATTGTAACTAATGATGTTAGTGATCATGGAATTTAAACATTTTATATGAATAGATATTTCATATTTAACATTATTGGTGTATATGATAATTTAAATCGAATAACAATAACAAACAATGATAATACCATAGGACATTCAATAC
The DNA here is from genome assembly GCA_964019155.1 of Osedax fenrisi. NCBI lineage: Eukaryota > Metazoa > Annelida > Polychaeta > Sabellida > Siboglinidae > Osedax > Osedax fenrisi. The sequence goes on along the minus strand of OZ025240.1, from coordinate 28,375,153 downwards.
TTTATATTATATAGTAATAGTGCTTCAATATTATTATACATATATACATATAGTTATCGAATATTACTCTATATATTAAATCATAACTTATGAACAAAATAGATGGACATATTCACGAGCTACAATAAGACAGATAATCAGTTGACGGGTATTTGCATTGATATACTAGAGGTATTGGCTACTAATCTAAACTTCACGTTAGCTCATCACCTCTCCTCCTCCTCCTCCTCCTCCTCCTCCTCCTCCTCCTCCTCCTCCTCCTCCTCCTCCTCCTCCTCCTCCTCCTCCTCCTCCTCCTCCTCCTCCTCCTCCTCCTCCTCCTCCTCCTCCTCCTCCTCCTCCTCCTCCTCCTCCTCCTCCTCCTCCTCCTCCTCCTCCTCCTCCTCCTCCTCCTCCTCCTCCTCCTCCTCCTCCTCCTCCTCCTCCTCCTCCTCCTCCTCCTCCTCCTCCTCCTCCTCCTCCTCCTCCTCCTCCTCCTCCTCCTCCTCCTCCTCCTCCTCCTCCTCCTCCTCCTCCTCCTCCTCCTCCTCCTCCTCCTCCTCCTCCTCCTCCTCCTCCTCCTCCTCCTCCTCCTCCTCCTCCTCCTCCTCCTCCTCCTCCTCCTCCTCCTCCTCCTCCTCCTCCTCCTCCTCCTCCTCCTCCTCCTCCTCCTCCTCCTCCTCCTCCTCCTCCTCCTCCTCCTCCTCCTCCTCCTCCTCCTCCTCCTCCTCCTCCTCCTCCTCCTCCTCCTCCTCCTCCTCCTCCTCCTCCTCCTCCTCCTCCTCCTCCTCCTCCTCCTCCTCCTCCTCCTCCTCCTCCTCCTCCTCCTCCTCCTCCTCCTCCTCCTCCTCCTCCTCCTCCTCCTCCTCCTCCTCCTCCTCCTCCTCCTCCTCCTCCTCCTCCTCCTCCTCCTCCTCCTCCTCCTCCTCCTCCTCCTCCTCCTCCTCCTCCTCCTCCTCCTCCTCCTCCTCCTCCTCCTCATAACATACACTCTTACCGCCACTAGGAGGATAACGTATACATCACGTGATAACTAAGTTGATATGTACTACTTTCAGATTTTTAGTTAAACATCCAAATTAAAAAAAAATAAAAAGTAGTATGATAAAATACCCATAGGTACCCGCTTATTATGTTGCAATAATATCCATCATGAACGTAATAATAATATTTTATCACCACTCTTATTCTACAGTTTACATTATACACATATAATTACGTGTGTAATAGGGTGTTCACACGATGCGGATTTTACTTGTCGTACGGACAAATGCTGGACCGAAATTTTTCGGTCCAGCATTTAAAAAACACGAGTGTTCACACGGCGCGGGTTTAAATTGTCGTAGTTACCAATAACTGACAGCGGAAATAAAAAATAAAGTAAATAAACAAAAATTTCAAATTCGAATAATATTTTAATTTATCTATTATAATTACATTTATTATAATTATGGATACTTATTTGGATACTTATTTAAATAATTTATTATGTTTAATAACTGACGAAATTGCACTGAATATTTCGTATGAAAATAGCAGAATGAGAACTTATGGGCGCAAAATTATTTAAAACGATTCTCGATCTTTAAACTTTAAATTAAAGTATTTAATTAAACTACCTTTTATTATATATTTACTTGAATTATTTAATGTTGTATATTCTATATAATTCATGTTTATATAGTATTTTATATTGTAGTAATATGATTAATTATATAAAAATTATTCAGTATAATATTTTTATAAAATATTGTAAACATTACCAAAGATAGTAAGATATTTTGGTCCAAAATTAGGATATTTTCCATTTTTGCTGTACGACGAGAAAAATAGGAATTCGAGTAAATGCTGGACCGAATGTATGATTTTGAAGCATTCGGTCCAGCATTTGTTCGTACGACAAGTAAAACACGCATCGTGTGAACACCCTATAATGTAAGATATCGCGTCAATAAGTTCAAAGCGGTGACTCACCGTACGAAAAAGTGATGCGTACAATGTTGATCCCGCGAATAAATGCGCGTTTATTCAAACGTGACGGTGAACTATATTTATTTATAAGACTCTTTTTTATTCGGGCCGCTATAATTTATTCGTAAGTATACCTACGTATACGTTATTAAATAAGCGTACTTTTTGTATTATTTTCTATGAATAATTAATTACAAATAACTTATGCCACTTAAATGTATCTAGTCGATAACGATAACTGTTATTAATAACTATTGTTTAATTCGATATCGATATCACTATAGATATAATATTATATTATTGGATATATTAAAATAATTGATCACAATCGATGGATATATATATATATATATCATATATATTCCGGGTAAAATCATTGTTCACATGACACGCTATTATTGTAATCGTATATAGATATTACCGTGCTCATATTTGACACCTATTGTAAGTTGAAACCTACTATCTATATTATATTAGCTACATTATACTAGTTTCTAATTATATGGTGTATGAAATGTATCATATTCGCAATGAGAAATATATTTAAACGATATATTTTTTTTTGAAGTGGTAATATTTATTAATTATTTAATTAATTATTTAAAATTAAATAGACAATTGTTTGTAATAATTCAAAGAATATTAATATAGTCACATTTTCAGTATTAAAATATGTGTTATAAATATAACTTATAATGTATATAATTTTCAATTCATAATACATTTATAATTTCGAAATAATTTGCATTTAAATTTAAAGGGTAAATAATAATTAATACTAATATGTATTATATAGTGAAAATGCACATAAGTTGCATTTTCTTTAGCACAAATTAATAATTAAATTTAAAATTCCACTTATTTGAATTTGTCATTACTTCATTGATTTATTAATAGTTTATATAATTCATTGAAACGTAAAAATATATAAAATGTTACGATAACTATAAGTTATTCGAATGAACTTTTCATTTTTAATTTTGTCTTTCATTTAATTAAAATCTTAACATAAACTTAAACTTAACTTATAAATCCTATAAATTATGTTTATATTTATTAAAAAAAAATTATATATTTTATAATTTCCTTATACATTTTTTTTCTGTATTTTATTTCAAATCAAACTACTTTCATCAATCACTTTATTATAATATAATACATCATCATCAGGCAATATGTCGTCAATGTATCATACCATATCATATTACACTCATATTATACACTACTGATGTGTAGCTATGACTTGATACATCCGATCGATTACAAGTGGGGAATATCCGATAAGAATAACACATGGAACGGGATGGTCGGAATGGTCAAACGGAGGGTAAGACCATTAGAAACAATAAGCTATGCCAGTAAATACAGGTGCTGATGTAACGTGCTTAACACATATAGTTGATACGAGTTAAACACCTTTAATTTTAAAAATTCTCTTTATTTTTAATTAATTGTTATATTATGGTTTATTATATATAAATGTATTATTTATTCTTAAACTATTCTTAAATCAAGCATTATTTAATAAACAAGAACATTTTTAGAATTAAAAGTATTCATCCTGTGACAAATTATAGGTGTTATGCACATTAACATCAACACCTCGCTTTACAGTGAGTAAATGTAGTACATGTATGTATTGATTACACGTATACGTGTTGGTGATAGATCAATGCATATTATTCAAATGAGTTACATATCTGAATTGTATAGATTGTATTTATTTATGAAACACGTTGTTCACAATGCATGCATGTAGTTGTATGTATGCATTGCTAATAACGACACTGTTAACATAATAATAATTATAATATTAATTATTATTATTAATACTAATAGAGTGAATATTATTTAAAATATTAAATTTCAGAATAAATAAATCTATTTTTATAGTTTAATTTACTATATTTATATAATATCGATTCGTTAAATTATATAACCTTGTAACCTTGTAACCTTGTATAGTATATATATATACTATAGGTATACGTATATTGATAATCAAACATATATATATATATATATATATAAAATATTTTAGTATATTTTATAACGGACCTATATTATGGAATAATTTAGAAAATTCTTTTAAAACATATATATCAAAATCAGTATTAAAACGGAATTTGAAAAAAAGATATATCAATCACTATCTATAATAATATTGTATGTATACACCTATAGATTAAGTGAAAGTTTGAATAGACATATATAATATTGATAACTAATGATAACTCTTTGACTAAGGATACATATTTAACTAATGATAATTTTTAATAAATGAGAACTATTAAACTAAGGATATTTAAACTATAGAATTTACATAAATATATTTTTTAATATATAAAAAAAACCACAAATAAAATATTATTTTTTTAACCTTTTAACTTGTTTTTAAAACCTTTACATTATGTGTATTTTTAGTATTTTATTTTTTAATTTAAATTTTCTTGAGGTCTATAGAATTTTTTACGTTTTTTTTAATTACCTAATTATTTTGTTTTAATTATTTGATTATATTTTAATTATTTTATTTATTTATCTAATCTCAAATTTTATTTACATGATGAATGGCATTATGAGGAGTTTTAAAAAAAAATATTCTTATTTGTTTAATATTTTTTTAATTTTACAATTTAAAAGTAATGTATATGAATATACATTTATAGTAACATTTGAACTATTTTATATTGTGTTTTTTTTTGGTGACGGAGTGGCTGATGTTTTTGTAATTGTGTTGTATGGTACGTGTCGGGGGAAGGGATATACTTTTATTGAGAGGAAAGTATTGCCAGTGTTCTTATTATTGGCACAAATAGGATCCTTAAGGCATTGGACCTGACGAACCCATACCCCTGAAGTTGATACACCATATATCCTCATTAATTTCAATTACTGTTGGCTACTCTGGTTATAATTTTAATAATTTTAATAATTAAATATATTGTATTTTTATAAGTGCATTATTCTAATAGATTACTAAATAATTAAATTGTATTTATATTTTTGTTTTTTAACATATATTTTTGTATATATTTTGGGTATATATTTCTTGTCTAACTGTAACTCTTAACATTTTATTGTTATTATATTTATTTTTATTTTACTTTTACTATAATTTTCTCCTCATAATTGTCATAGGAAAGTGAAATAGGTAAACGACTAGATAAGCATAGCGCTTCTTCGTTTACCATGGTCATACCTACATTCTGATTATTATTATTATTATTATATATATATATATATTAAATGTATATATAATAGTAAAAAATATAATAATATACCTATATATACAATAATATATACATTACGTTGATCTCTAATGATACGCGGTTATAATGTCGTATAGGAAGTAGACTGGGGTTTGGGTAAATTCACTGTTTCCCGAGTCCGAGACGAGGTGATCGACTACACGGCTGCGTTCTGGTACGAATCCGCTCAGTTCATCATGATGGCACAGCGCAACAACGACGATATCCTCATGTTCATTAGACCCTACAAGGCAGAGGTATGCGTACCTAACTAGTCACGTGATATCGAGATTTAGATATCGAGATAGTATTGTATTCCATAATCGACGATCTATGTGTGATATTATATTATTAATATTTGATTTAAATTTGAAATATAATTTAACTACTTAGGTAAATATAGTATAGGTATATATAGTAATAATGTATTATATTTCAAATAAAGTCAGTACTATATACTATTATATAATATATACAAATGTATACTCTATACTATTGTATACTATTATACGTTTGAGCGACTTCGTGTATTTCGGTTATAATTAGGTTACTAGTTATTTAGCTTCTAATATATTTACATTTATATTATATTTAATATATTTATAACTAATAAGCATAAGTAAATCGCAATATACCAATTAAGAATTCAAAATAGATATTATCTTATTGTGGTATTAGACTAATAAATAATATTACTATTAGTATTAATAATAGTATATATATACTTGCTAATAATTAATAAAGTATACTAAATAGGGTATACATTTAGAAAATAGTATACTAAATAAGGTATACATTTAGAATATAGATTACTAAATACTAATAAATATACTACTTTATTAGTATACTAGATCCGTAATCAATCCGTGTCATATTAGTTAATTAACTCTTGAAAATAGTAGAAATATAAAATTAGTTGATATAATAATTCTAATTTTCATTTATTATTATACATATATATTTATTATCCGATAATATACATATACATTAATATTGTATTTATCCTATATGACTTATAAATTCACCTTATAAGGTTAACAGGATACTATTAATTGCAGATGTGGATATTAATAGTGATATTGCTGGTATCAACATCGTTGATCATGTCGTTTATACATTTCTGCGAACAACACGTATTACAAGTATACGAACCGGATTCTTCTAGAACCCCGCATTTCTTAATAATATTATCTACTAGTATCTGGCAAATTACGGGAGCTATATTCCAACAGGGTTAGCAAGTCATTTATAATTTATGTAGTTATTTTATTTTCATTTTCATTTATTAATATATACATAATACATACCTACTAATATTAATAATAATTTATTTTAAGATATTTTTTGTTTTATATTTTATTTTCTTGTTTATTTCATTGATATGGTATTTTCTCCTAAATATGGCTTCAAAATAATATGTTAACGTATTTTCCATCATTGTCAACATAAACTATATAGATATTGATAATTAATATGTAGGCGCTCATTGGTTCCCCCGACATTTAGCCGTTAGATTTGTATTTGGATTTTGGTGGCTAACAACGATTATAATAACGGCTACGTATACTGGTTTGTGTTTATATAGTCACATGTATCACCGAGTGTATACCGAATACATCTAATTATAAGTATCATAAATAACATAACAATTTTAATATTCAGTGTCAATAAACGTATACTGTGTAATATTTATAAAAAATATATTTGTATATATCAATACAAAATATATTTTTATATATAAATAACTTAATAATAATTTAAGAATAGTAGAATATAATTTAAATTAATTGACAATTCATGTGTTAAAGATATATCGAAATTGAGATTAATTTGTATAATTATTGAAATATAATAATCGTAATAATTGGATTATTTTATATTCATATCAAATAATTAAGATCGTATTATTTGAAATCACACTATATTTAGCAAATATTCTAATAGTTGAGTACTGTGTTACTATTCTCGTAGTAGTAGTAGTAGTAGTAGTAGTAGTAGTAGTAGTAGTAGTAGTAGTAGTAGTACACATTAAAGTTTAACATAAAAAGTAATCAACATACTGTAGAGATAAATGATCGTATATTGTTTACTAGCATAACTCGCGCATAAACGTGAGGCCATATTTTCAATTATTCATGCGAATATTAACGAATAATCGCGAATTTGTATCGATTACATATATCAGATATTTACGAATATTCTCGAATTTGGATAGGTATACCCTATATCGAGTGAATATTGTACAAGTACACGCACACATACACACGGCCATATTCGTACTAACACAGGAACCTTTACGCATATACAAGTACATGCATACAGCCATATTCGTACTAACACAGGAACCTTTACGGCATTCCTGGCGGTACCGAAGTCTTCCTCTTCCGTACGAACTCTGCAAGATTTGGTCGAGTCGTCGTACACGTTCGGAAGTCAGAGTGGGGCAGCGCTTAACTCTTTGTTTATGGTTATTTCAATGCGCAGTATTCAATACTTGTGTTTAACTTGGATCTAACTGGGAAACTGAGTGAATATGGTCCAAACTTGGATCTAGTTGGTGTAAACTTGGATCATTATATCCCAGTTTAATACAAGTTATTTTTTTAAACTGAGATCAACTTGGATTTAGCTGATCCATATTTAACTAGTTGCAACTTGGATCATTATATCATAGTTTAATACAAGTTATTTTTTTAATATCAATGTGAATAATTTTAATTATTTTTAAACTTGGATTTAACTGGGATTTAACTCGAGTGAACTTGGATTTAACTTGGATTTATCTTAACTTAAATTAATAATATATTTGTGTTTATATATTTCCGTGTAAATTATTTTTTTAATTTATCAAATTTCAATCAATCTATACATAATCATTAAAATTATGATAATATATTACTATTTATTTTATATATAAAATTACTATTTATATATATTACTAATTATTATATATTAATATGTAAATATATGATAATTGTATCAAAATCACTAATGTTTATATACTTACTCTGGCTCATTTCTAGCTCTGAAAATAATAACAATTATAATTCTATATATTTCAATTATAAGATAATATATTCCATTTATGGTATATACTTTATTTGAAATATATCTAGATGATTATAAAACTTAATATATGATATATATATATAACAAAGTAACAATTCTTAGATAAAGTACTCAATAAAGAGGTAAGAATTAAATATTTAGGAACTACCTGCTTGTCTTATTATAAACTATATAGATCATTTCCCCTACTTATCGTACACGAATATCTATAGAAATATAATCATACATTTATACTGTAATATGTTACATATTTTAATATTGTTTAGAATTAAAATAGAATTATAATCGTACTTAATAACCTTGAACTTACAATATCGTATATATTATACATAATTACATAATAAGCTTGAAATCTACCCATCTACCTATCTAATAGACATCGGCAGGTGGTATTTACCAGAGATTGTGGCTGAAATCCATGCAATACGAAGTTAACATGGTTAATAATACAGATGAGGCGAAACAAAGAATGAAAACCAGTGAATATGCGTACTTCGACGAAAGGGTATACCACCATTATTATAGTTAATTATTAATAGATTATGTCATGTTAATAGTGTATACATGTGTATAAGTGGATTAAATAACATACTTATAAAAAATACATCATAATATAATGTATTATTAATGTATACCAACATTATGATAGTTAATTATTAATATATTATGTCATATTAATAGTACATTTAATTAAACGTGTATATATATATCTAAGTGGGTTAAATAACATATACTTATAAAAAATACATCATAATATGATGTATCAATAATGTATTAATAATGTATTAATGGTTTATATATATAAACCACTATATAAACCATCTATATAGATCATATAATATAATATTCACAGTAGTTGTGTAATTTCATGCAGATATTATTATTATTATCAAATTTAGGTATAAGTACCTACCTTAGAAATTATAGAAGCATTGTTGCTCGTCCAGAAAATTACTCTTAATTTAACTTGTTGACAGAAATCAAATAATTCAATAAAAGCCATATAAATATTATTATTCCATTATATTTATATAGCTTTTATTGAATTATTTGATTTCTGTCAACAAGTTAAATTAAGAGTAATTTTCTTATTATATATATATATAATCACTTATTAATTCATAACATAATATGAATACGTGAACAAAATTAAATAATACATTATATTTATAATGTATTTATAAATTTTATTTTAAATTATTTTAGTATCATTATTTTTTCAAATTATCTTATTCATAAATTATACATATTGATCTATTACAGTTGTAGTATTATTAATAATAGTTTATTATTAATAATTAATAATTTATTATAGATATTTAACAATTATATAATTGACAATATAATATATATATAGTATTTATTATTAATTTATTTGTTTAATTATTTACACGTGTAAATTGTAAATTGTAAATTGTACAATATATTTTCTAATTGAATTATAGAGAAATATTGAGTATATTAATACATAATAATTGATTGATTATAGATTATAAATCTTGTAATAAACATAGAGTTTATAATGCAATATTTAAGTGTACTTAATTAATTAATAATTAAACAGGCACAATTAGATGCAATTATTGACGGCGATTGCAATTTTATTCTGGGACACGAAACATTCTTTCCTACTCCGTTTGCTTTTATCTTTCCAGAGAAATCTCCATATTTACCTTCTATCAATAAAATGTTCGCATTATATTATATATAAATAATCGTTAATATAATCACATATATATATATATATATATATATATATATATAGGTATATGTATATATATATGGAATTATCAATAAAAAGTAAAAAATACTATATTGATAACCATTGGGAGTCCCAATTTGGGACGTAAAATAAGTAACGCGAATTACGTATCAAGTAAAATAACCATTACAAAATAAATTAAATTTATTTATTTTAATCTACTATAAAATATTTTAAATTAATAGGTAATATAATACAATGTATTATAAATGAATTAGGTAATTACATTCATGTGAAATTAATTAAGTATTAATTTATTTGTTATTTAATTAAAGTTAACTACATAGTATTAGTAACCCTGTGTATGGGTTAATAACTTCATAACATTATGGTTGCATATTATTGTTATTTCTACTTTGAAAATAATATGTAATAATTCAATTAAAAGCTCTTATAAATGATATTTTTTATTACACACAGTATAAAGATTTTATATTATATTGCATTTCATTGTGCGTGGATTTCTTGTTAATAAGTCACCGTATATCTAATGATATGTATGCTATATTGGTTGTATGTTATTTAGTAAAACTAAATGTAAATAAAGTAAGCTATATAACTGTGGAATAACCTAAAGTTTGGTTTTGTGACATATTTTTGATTAATATAAATGATCTACCAAATATATCAACAAATTCTTGATAACTATACTTTATATGGATGATATAAATTTAATATAGAAAGTTATACTTCATCTAGAATACATATTATTATGAATATAGAGTTAAGTAAAATATCTTCTTGGTTAGCTATTAATAAAGTAACCCTCGATATAAATAAATGTAATGTTATGGTGTACAATATACATTCTGACAGTACATTAAATGTTGAAATTAATGATAGTGATATTGAGTAAGTAAATTCCATAACATTTCTAAGAATCGTTATTGAAAGTAAAATGGATTGGAAACGGCAACTTAATTTGATGTGCAGTAAACTATCAATAATAATCGGTATACCGATATATATTTGACAACAAATCTAATAATATCTAAATACACTATAGTGTTGAATACACTATAGTTTCAATTTTAAATCGCTTTTTATGACTCATTTAAATTATTGTTCGCATATTTGGGACAATACGTTTGACTCCAATAAGAAATATATATTAGATTACAAAAACAAGTAATAATTCGCCTATATTGGATAATGTAGCGGAACAATGAACCCCTACACTCTGTGTAACGTTCATATATATATATATATATATATATATATATATATATATATATATATCATACAATCATAGACATATTAATTGGGTAGACTGCTATTGGAGCTAATTATTTGATTTTAAAGTCAGATTATTCAAATGGTGAAATAAATATATTGCACATTAATACAAATAGCAGTATACCCAATTAAAATACATGCAGTATATGTGATTATCAATATTTATTATAAATATTATATTATCATTACAACTATTAATATTTTATATTGTATTTTAATATATATATATATGTTAATGTCGTTAAATGTATTATATATATATATATGTAGGATAAATTATATTATTAACAGAATAGAAAAATTGGTAGAAACAGGAATGATAATTAGGTTGAAAAGATTGTACTATCCTAAAGATAAATGTTCGAAACTTAAAGACCAAAAACTATCAAATAAGAATCCATCTAAGATTATCGTTAATAAATGTACTTTGTTTTTAGCTTCCCATATAAATATGTATTATTCAAAGTACAAAAATCAAAAATACTAAATCTACAAATATTTAAATGTGTGTTAATTAACATACATACCTTATACATATGAACATTTTAAATAATCTATATTATAATTAATACTATACACAATACAATTATTGATTAATAATAAATAACTAAGTGTGAATAGTATATAATAATTGTATCCAATATATATATATATATATATATATATATATATATATAGTATTAATAATAATACCAACAATAATAAATAGGATATATACGGCTCATTTTTAATACTCATGCTGGGAATTTCTGCTGCTTTTATTATATTAATTAGTGAAATAATAAACAGAAGACTAGAGAATTTATTCGATATTGGTTAATAAATATTATAAATCGAATAATAAAAATACATATAATGAGTATTATTATAATAAATTATGATAATTACTAAGTGTTGCAATGTATAAATATACACTAGTGTAATTTGTATTATATGTTAGTTTAAACTAGTTTATACGCAAATACCATGTTCATATAAACCTCTATAGATAACCCCTATTTAATAAATTATATAATTTAAATATTTAAATTTAAAATATTATCTTTATAATACGTTTAAATATTGATTAACGATTAACGTAACATTATTAATATTAACATACACATAGGGAAATGAATAATACTGAATGAAATTGCCCTCCCTTTGTATTACGCTGAATTGGTAGTAATCACACTTTCACGATGAAATTACGACTATATTTGTTACAAGTTTAATTTTATTTTATATATTCTCCACACTTGTGAGATTTTATAATATATGAGTGATTAAATAAATAATGCAGTTACTTATTTACGTGCACTCTAAGAAGAGAAAGAAATGTACCGGCTAAGGTATACATATATATATATATATATATATATATACAATAGTTATATGTACAATGTACGAATATGTAATTGTCTCGATAAGCAACACTGCTTCTATAATTACCCTGGTATTGCCTAAATCTGATAATAATAATGTAACTATAGTTAACTGTGTATAGTTAAATTATATTTATAACGATACACACATGTACAAATACGTTAAAAGTTGACATACACAACATATGAATGGTATTTTGTATCATTGATAAGTCAATTATTACTTTGTTTTTTTATACAGTTTATGCGTCGTATTAAAAGAAAAATTTAGATTTATAAATTTTAATCGAAAATTATTATTATTTAATATTTTATAATTATTGTGATTTAATAAATTTAAATAACTAGCAAATATTACATTTTTATTATTACTTACATTACCTTACCAGGTCGAGCTTGCTCGGCAATTTACAACACGTTCTTTCCGTGTATCCCTTTCTTTCATCGCAGCTGGTAATTCCTCGGGTCTATAGATGTATACATCCAGTATCTTTCATCAGTTGATCGATATATGTTAAGGGCGGTCTTCCTCGAAATCGTTTGCCATGAGATGGTTGCCAGAGTAGTAAGTCGCTTGCTAGTTCGCCTTCGCTTCTCCATCAATGTCCTGCAAATCGTAATCGTTGTTCGCGTATAGCAACTGATATTTTGGGTATATTTCCGTATAGTTCCTTGTTTGTCAAATGTTCTCTCCATGACTTATTTAGAGCTGCTCGGAGCATTCTAATATAGGCTCCATCTATTTTCCCCTCGATTTTAGCTGTTAGAGTCCACGATATGGCACCATATACTAATACAGATTCAACTGCCGCTCTGAAAAAATGTCTTTTTAATTTGTCGGGCATCTTAGATTTCCAGATTTCTTGCATACTATTTAGTGCTGACCAGGCTTTAGCAATTCTTATTTGAATATCCTTTTCTGTTGACCCGATGCAGCTCCCAATATAATTGAAATTTTCCTCTATTGCAATAATTTTACCATTTATGCTGTTTATTGTGATATCATCGGAGTCAGAATTTTGATTTAATTTCATGTATTGAGTTTTTTCAGTATTTATACTTAGTCCGATTTCATTTGATGTTACTTCTATTTGATTTAGCAGAGTATTTGCACTTTTCATATAATTTTTTGTGATTGCTATATCGTCAGCATAATCAATATCAGTTATGTGTGTGGCCGGATAATATCTCGTCTTCGTCGTTCAGTTAGTGTGAAACCTATTTATGCGTTGATATTTACAGAAGTCTTAAGAATATAGTCGAGACATAATATAAACAGGAAGGGAGCAAGATTATCTCCTTGCAGTACCCCAGTGGTAATCTCGAAAAACGCAGTATCACCATCGGGAGATCTAACCATAGAACGAGTATTTATATACAGCATCATTATAGCTTCTATAGTTTCTGTTGGAATTCCATATATTTGCAGAATTTGCTCCATCTTATTTCGTTTGATAGAATCGAATGCTTTTGAGAAATCTATGAATAAAAGTGTTAATGGTAGGTTTTTGATTTAACACCTTCTAATATACGACGAATTGTTAAAATTTGTCCTGATGTAGATCTATTTTTCCTGAAACCATTTTGATTCTTCCGTAGAATAGGATCTATTTCTGGTCTAATTCGGTTTAAGATCATTAGGTTAAATATTTTGGCCGCAATTGATGTGAGTGTTATTCCCCTATAGTTGTTTGTTAGAGATGGATTTCCTTTTTTAGGGAAAGGCAGTATACATCCTTCTCTCCGTCTTTCTATAGTTTCTTGTGAATATACACTAATGTAGGATTCTAGTAAGAAATTTTGAAAGTCTTCTAGTTTCCATACTTCTGCTGGTATTTCATCTAGCCCTACCGCTTTTCCGCATTGAATACTTTTTATAGCTTTAGTTAGTTCATAAGAGGTGAATAATCCTGTCTTGATATCTAGTTTAGTAATGTCTTGGTCTGATCTTTCATTTATGTCATCGTTTGTTGAAATTGATGTTGGTTTGCCAAGTGATCATGCCATAGCTGTATACGTTCTTTTTCGGAATTGGCTTTAAGTTTGGCTTTGTTGGACTTCTTCCTACCACTAACTTCATTCACTGTTTTCCATGCGAGTGCAGACTTTTTAAAACTGATTGCATCTTCAATTTCTTCGATCTTTCGTGTAACATATTCCTCTTGTTCTCTTTGATACATACTTGTGAGTATATTTTGAGCGTCTACGAAGTTTTTTATGTTTCTTTGTGAAGGATCTATGTTTTTAAGTTTTGCTGCCCGATGAAGAAGTTCACGTTTCTGACAGATAAGCAGCGTTTCCCATGGTAGACTCTTTATAAGTTTCGGTTTAACGGGATTATATTTTCAGCAGCTTCTTTGCATGCTATCTCAAAATAGTGATATCTTGTATTTGCACTTACATCTGTTGGTTTAAATTCTTGGAGGGTTTTAAATCTATCTTTAACTTCAGTTACGAACTTATTTCGGAAATTGATATCTTGCTTCAGTTTAGTCCAATCATATGGTTTATTATTACATACTTTCTTTTTGTTTGCTCTCAAACATAGTAGTATTTCGGCTGACATTATACGATGATCAAATGCTAAACTTATGAAAGAATTGTAAGCTCTGCAGTTTTTACACTGTTTTTCCATTTTTTATTGATGATTATAAAATCAATTTGTGATTTAAAATTATTTAGAGAGGTATGTGTCCATAGTTGACCTGATCTCTTCTGAAAGTGTGTATATAAACATATAAGATTATTTTCATGAATGACATTTTTAAGCATATTTCCATTTCGATTTTTAGTTATGTGAAAATAATATTTGTATCCATTTTCTTTGCCGAGGTGTGCATTGAAGTCTCCTCCGATTACTAGTACACTATGTTTTGGAATATGTATTGTGTAAGACATTAAACAACATAGAATCTCTCTGTTTCCTCTTGGTCACTCACATTTGTTGGGCTATAGCATGATATTACTTTGTCAATGGGTTTCCCATGAAATGTATTGCCACTATTCTGTTTGATATCATATCGATACTTTTTATTGCATTATAAGATCTTAAGTTAATTAATATTCCAACACCACCGATGGCAGCATTTATACTATTTCTCCATGCAGAGCAGGTTAGCAATTTCCATTTTCCGAATGTATGTTCTTTGATATCAACATCTAGGTGTACAAATCTATGTTCTTGTATACATATAACCTCTTGTCCAGTTTTTTCAGCAGCGGCTATCAGTTCTGGTATTTTCCATACTTTTTGCAGCGTTTGCGTGTTTATGGTCCCGATTTTAAATGTTTTCTTAGATTTCAGCAATTTTGGTAAATTTTTATTTTTATTTTTATATTTATTTTTCTCAGTAGCTAACTTTTCGACTACAGTCTGAGGTGGTTCTGTAGGACGCGATCCTTGTTCCGCGCGACGATCGATGCGGGATAAATGTTGTGGTTGTGTTATATTTGCTTTCGATGGCTAAATAAAATGTGCGGTCGCCACTCCATACACATTAGCGTAACCCTGCACGGGTGGCTGCAGAGTACTAGGTATTGCCAAAGGACCACTCTGATTTTGGTTCGGTACTGCTTATTGAATAGAACATTCACATATTCGCAGCTAACCTTCATATCTGAAGGCCGTTTCCCTATCCACCACCTGGGCACCGATGGATTGGAGTTTAAATCTCCTAACATATTTCTCCGTGAAAAAAAACAGTATTCAAGTATTCCAGAATGCTTTAGTTTTTAATAATATATTGTTATATTTTATATTAATACATTTATATATACTTGAGAAGGTTTTAAGTTGAATTTTTTTTTGATAAATTTAAAACCGTAATAAAAAAATCAGTTTATTGGATATATCAGCAATATTTTGAATAATAAAAAAATAAAAAATACTTTTTTAGACTATTTATATGATTATGAATATTTTATTAATTAAACATTTTTTTGTAGGATTTATAGTTTCTGATATACCGAGAGTGTCCGTATTCGGGCACTGTCCGTATTCGGTTACTTTCCCCTAGTAGTAGTAGTAGTAGTAGTAGTAGTAGTAGTAGTAGTAGTAGTAGTAGTAGTAGTAGTAGTAGTAGTAGTATATGTTTAGTTGTATATGTTAATGATATACTGTTAGATGAAGAATTGTTGATGGTCAACGTTAGTTAATCAAGTTTAAAAATCATTAATACAGTTGGTTAGTAGCAAAGGATTGGAAATATGGGAAGAGATATTAGTGTATATTTGTAAATCATCAGCGTTTGCATGTAATTTGATAGATAGTAGAATATATATGTTAAAAAGTATGGGACCAAGGAAATATCTCTGTGGGACACAGTGGATGAGAAGTATAGGGGTATAGGAATGATTGTCTATTTTAATATAGTGATATCGATTTGTGAGGTATGCTGTAATCCATTTGAGGGGGGTGCCTTATATACCGATGGAAGATAGTCGCGATATAATAATTGTGTGGTCAATTATATCAAATACAGAAGAAAAGTCAAGTAGTATTAGAATAGAACCATCCTTATGCGAAGATGACAAATGAAGATCACTAAGTATATATGTTAGGGAGGTCTCAGTTGACTTTTGAGCAGTATAGACTTTGGAATTTGTTAAGGATTTCATATTAGGAGAGATATGAAATGAGCTGAGATGCATCAACACGTCCAAGTGTATTGGATATAATTGTAAGTTTAGAAATCGGTCGATAAATATTAAGTAATGAGACATCTAAGTTTTGTTTTTTTGGAATGTGTCTTATCATGGAATTTTCATAGAATCCGGGACTATTCCTGATTGTAGAGATTCAGTAATGATGCGAATGATGTGATTGTTGAGTTTAGGAGCGAGCAAAAGAAGACGTTGAATGGGAATAGGATCAGAGGAACTGGCGCATTTAGTTGAAGTAATTAGCTTTAGAATATATTTAGTTGAGGAATAAATAAATTTATTGCATCTGTTTGCGAGAATATCAGGTTGGTTAACAGGGGAGACACATAATGTAGAGACAATATTTGGAGTGAAAAAGTCATCAAATTTAGTGACATGAATAGATGGTTAACCATCTGATCAATTGATCAGATTGAAATGATAGGTTTAACATCATATATGTTATCTTATAAATTGCCCTGTAGTCATTTTTAACAAAGCTAATAGCATTGGTATAATACATTTTCTTCGTGGACGTAATAATATATCGATATGATTTTAGCTTAAGTATGAAAATATCATATAGTCTAGTATCACTTATGTTCTTTCTCTAGTATTTTTCGGAAAGTCTAAGAGAGCTTTTAAAAGATGATAGTTCTATTGTATACCAAGGGTAGTGATGTTTACTGGAATTAATTTTGCAAGTAAATTAAGGGTAGTGCAGAGAGTTGAGTTAAAGGCATAATTCGAGGGCTTATGAATGTTCTTTGAATACAATAACTGAAAGTTATCAAAGAAGATGGAATGATCTATTTTCTTAAGCTAGCGGATATAAATGGTCTTAGTGCAAGTAGGAGGTTTGTTTCAATTTATGTTGAATACGATCAGATAATGATCAGAGAGAAGATTGTATATCGAGTGGTTAGATACCAAATGTGTATCGTTATGGGAAATAACTAAATCAAGAATGTTGCCGATGATATGGGTATAGTGATTAATATGTTGAAGGAAGTTAGCAGATTTAGTAATAGTATATAATCTAAGCGAGTATGGATTAGTTTTGTTTAATTAAACGGCATATTATAATCAGCAATGAAGATTGTGGAATGTGTAGAGTTAGTGATGAGGCTTTGGAACTCTTAAAAAATAAATCTCAATATTGTCTTACATATTATAACTTATACATAATATATATTTGATAGATATTATTTTTATGTATTTTATTATTCATTATTTTGAAAAAATAATTAAATATATTCAAAGAGTATAAATAATTAATTAATATCTAAATGGTCACATTCATGCATGAATCAATGGCTATATTTCAAGTTATTATTATTTAACTAGCAAGTTATTATATTTCGCATGTTCTATCAAATAGTAATAATATATATATATATATATATATATTTTTTTATATATATATTTATATATTTATATATATTGAAATTAATTAAATATATAATATCAACATATAAAATATACATATACTCGATAATATGAATATTAGCATAACTACATGTATATGTGATCCACCCTATTGTGTGATATAATGATACATCATATGATACAAACGATATTCAATAAAATGTATGCATTTCAGTGACTAGTATTTTGACTAGCATAACTACATGTATATGTAATCCACCATATTGTGTGATATAATGATACATCATATGATACAAACGATATTCAATACAATGTATGCATTTCAGAGAATAGTATTTTATTTTTTTGTATTTATGGAAATTATATATTAACATAAATTCATAATATAAATAAATATTATTTTAACGTAAAATATGTATAGGATTATTACATTATATGTGTTATTCTTAGCTTGTATACATAATGGTTATTATTTATATTTATCATTTAACATATTAATTATTTATTAATTAATAATCAATAATTAATTAATAATTTATAAATACTAATTTTTAATAATCATCATTACTAATTTCATAAATAATCATATATGATATATTTTGTGATAATTATCAATATATAATTAGCATTATAATATTATAATATACTGTACAACGTATACATGTATATATATATATATATATATATATATATATATATATATATATATATATATATATATATATATTTAAACTATAGAATTTACATAAATATATTTTTAAATATATAAAAAAAACCACAAATAAAATTTTTTTTTTTAAATCTTTTAACTTGTTTTTAAAACCTTTAAATTATGTGTATTTTTAGTATTTTATTTTTTAATTTAAATTTTCTTGAGGTCTATATAATTAATCTGAAACTTAGTTAAAAAAAATAAAAATTACAAAAAGAAAAATTACTTTTTAGTCTTGCTTCTTATTTTTTGTTTGAATTGTGATTTGTCTATACAAATTATATAGTTTACAAACATATTCTTTGATTTCAAATCTTAGTATAAAATTGGTGATAATAACAATACTTTACTTTTTTTGATAAAGTGTAAAGTTATGAAAAGTTAGTAGGTACTATTTGAATTTACTTATACATTTTATTTTATTGTAGTGTTGTATTGTAAGTAATTATTTTTGTGTATTGTATTATTATTGTATATTAAGTGTATTTGTAATTGTATAATTTTATAATTTGTAACTTTTTTGTTTTTTACGTTTTTTTTAATTACCTAATTATTTTGTTTTAATTATTTGATTATATTTTAATTATTTTATTTATTTATCTAATCTCAAATTTTATTTACATGATGAATGGCATTATGAAGATTTTTTTTAAAAATATTCTTATTTGTTTAATATTGTTTTTTTTTTAAATTTTACAATTTAAAAGTAATCTATATGAATATACATTTATAGTAATATT
The DNA here is from genome assembly GCA_964019155.1 of Osedax fenrisi. Taxonomy (NCBI): domain Eukaryota; kingdom Metazoa; phylum Annelida; class Polychaeta; order Sabellida; family Siboglinidae; genus Osedax; species Osedax fenrisi. The sequence continues at coordinate 28,355,039 of OZ025240.1, read as the reverse complement.
TGAACTATTTTATATTGTGTTTTTTTTGGTGACGGAGTGGCTGATTTTTTTGTAATTGTGTGGTATGGTACGTGTCGGGGGAAGGAATATATTATATAATTATTATACTTATATATATATATATATATATATATATATATATATATATATATATATATATATATATATATATATATATATATATATATAGATTGTAATAATAAAATATATCTTATCGTATCTTATAATATTATAAAATTATTATTTATTTATAACTATTATCTATAATAAAACTTATCATGTTAATAAAGGGGTAATTGTCTCGATAAGCAACACTGCTTCTACAATTACCTTGGCATTGCCTAAATCTGATAATAATAATAATAATAATATATATATAAATATAACCCTTAACAACTAATATTATAATAATATATTATTTTTAAGTAATATAGGTAATGCACCTTCCATCAGTATTACCTATTTTCTTACTTATACTAATTAATCATTAAATACTAAATATGTATTTATTAATTTACATCTAATAATGTGATGCCCCGAACAATACATATATGTTCTCTCTCTCTCTCTCTCTGGGGATTAACTTAGAAATGTCCTTTAAATATAAACTATGATCTACTATTATCCTCCTTAATTATGCCAATATTGTATAATATATTTTATACTTAATAAGTATTACTATTAACACAAATATAATTATATAGGACAATAATGTGGAGTGACAATGTTAATGTATCTAATATGTTCATTAATATGAACAAATAATAAATATTAAATATATTAAATAATATTATCGATTATGTAAAAAGTGCCTTTTTGGTTATATTATTATAATAAATATATATGGGTTAATAGTCAAATTTAGCATATATATATGTATAATATATATATATATATATATATATATATATATATCCTTAATTCAATTATATATTACAAGTATATATTACATATTATTTTCGAATTGTTTAATTTAACTCAAATTCTATTATTGTTGAGTATATAGGAATATATTTATTTATTAACACATTCGGAACTATCGGTCAAAACACCCACACGTTACGTGAGTCAAGTTCCATATTTCACTGATATTTACCAGGAGTATTATAACTGATAATACATTCCATGATTAGTATTTAATAATTTAGTATTCACTATTCAAGTTCTAAAATTAAATATTCACGGAGTGGCTAGTTTAGCGAGTGCCAGATTATATCTGCCAAAACCTTCTACGTTCCCTACTATAAAATATATATATTAAAGTATATACATTAAAAAATTCCACTGAGGGTCAGTTGGCTAAGGCGACAGACACACAAGCAGTGGGACTCGGGTTCAAGCCTCGTCCGGACTATTAAAATAGGTCTTAAAATATTATTTAGAAGTGATCTTTTATAATTGCGTATAAATAAATGATCGGCTTTTGTTAAAACCATGGAAGCCTTAACATGAGAGCGGCTTCGAAGGGACATTATAGCACTATACGAGTATACGTGAAAACGTAATCTAATTTCCTGGATGGGATGAATGACTCCACCAAATTATAAATAAAAATAAAAATAACAAATTATATACATAAAGATTATTATTTATATCAACATATATGTATTATAAGAAATAATAACCATTATTACTATGGACATATCACAAATGATAAATATATACTGATAACAGCAATATATATATATATATATATATATATATATATATATACATATATACGCACAACAATGATACGTATTACTACAGACAACTGGCTACACACACCAACACACAAATATACACACACAGATATACACACATACACACATATACACACACAGATATACACACATATACACATATACACACACATATACACACACATACACACACATATATACACACATATAAACACACACATTCACACACACACACATGCACACATTCACACACACCAACACACACCAACACACATTCACACACACACACACACATGCACACATACATGCACACCTACATGCACACATTCACACACCAACACACATTCACACTCCAACACACACACTCACACATACATCGCAGGTACGCTACTTACACCTCTACTAACGACCAGACGACGTGGTCCGACAGGGTCTGACAACGACAGCAGCTGCGATGTCGTCGTCGTCAATGCATTATCATACGCTCGGGTAGTGGATAGTGTCGTCAGACAGTTGTCTTTCAATACGATATTGATCGTGTACGATGGTTATTAAATATGATAATTGATATTATTATGCACTATGTTATATGTATGAATAATATATATATATATATATATATATATATATATATATATATATACATATATATCGAATTCACGTTGAAATTAATCACTATCGCATGACATTTATCTTCTTGTTATTAAAATTATAAGTAAACTACATATAAATGTAATTTGTATACATCATAAATCATACTTCATACATTATACATTATACGTGTATATCTATATATATATATATATATATATATATATATATATATATATATATATATACTCGATAAAGTTTGTGTGAGTTAACGAAAATAACTGAAATATATATATATAAATATTGCTAAATTAAGTTAAGGTAATAGAAATGTATTATTTTATTGATAAATACGTCAATAAAAATAGAATATTATATTATATAATATAATTTATGGTACTATTAATTACAATTAAATTGTAGATTATTCTATATTTTATTTATTATATAAGAATATAAGTAATACTATTACTAAATGATAATTGATGTATTATATTTCTATTCAATGTATAAATATATATATAAATAAATATATATATATATATATATATATATATATATATAGTATATACACGTATACGTTATCGTGAGTTATACGAAAGATCACCCTTTGTAAGCGGATTGAGACTTTTAGTAGTGCTTATCAATATATACTATTTATGTTTACTTCATAGATATATTTCTTACTGCATAAAACAGGAGAATTTGATATATGTGTATCTTATAGATTTGAACTATTATGTATAATGTATCAACTATATAGTTCAATATTCAATATATACATTAATACATTCCGTATTCATCGTAATATAACATATATCATATAACATGGTTAAACATATATATATATATATATATATATATATGATTGCCACTATATTTATATATCATTACAATATTCGAAATATGAATAGAAACGCATGAGAATCTCTATCAAGGATTGACCACACTGAATAGCGAGATGACGTTGACGATTTGGAAGATAGAAGACGCTGGCGAAGATCGACAATTACGTTTATTTCCTTGGCATCACATAGCATCCGATATTGATGTAGTTATACTACTAGTAAATGACTCATTGGCAAAGAAAATCATTACAAAGGTTATTTCAATTATATAATTAAAAACATAATATGAATTATATGGCTAAATAAAAACATAATATGAATTATATGGCTAAATATATATTGTATTTATAAATAAATATTAATATTTATATATATATATACATGAATTCTATATTTTACCATATATAGGTCAATATATTTATTTTTATTTTTATTTTAAAATGTTCTATTGACTATAAAATCACGTGGTGGTTATGGGCGTAATGAGGAGGAAACAAAAATAAAATAAATAAAGTTCAATACAAATGAAGGAAAAGGGATGGTTGGTTACAATGTTAATAGGTGCTTGGAGAGTTTACATTTAAATAGTAACACGGCTTTTAAACACATAATGTGATATGGTAGATCATTCCAGTATTTTGGAGCTACCACAGAAAAAGCAGATTCAGAGTGAGCAGAGAGTGTCGAATGTTGCACAATTTGTATCGTGTAACATTTCCTACTGATCAAGTCTGCTAGGTAATCGGGAGATCTAAGATGTATCACCTTATTGGTGATGCATAGTAGTATGTACCTAACTTAAGCCAGCCGAGTGATCGCATTAGGTTCTATATTGATACTATTGAAGAGAACTTCAGTTTATAAATGGGGCGCGCACTTATAATAAGTATATAAGTCTAATGAAGACTAGTGGGTTTAATATACTGTTAGTCATTGAAAAAGTCAATTTATTGCGTGATTTTCTAATCTTATAACGAACATAGTTGGGTTTGCGAATCATTATAGATATGTGGTCAGAGTAATCTAGGTGGGAGTTGATGGTGAAACCAAGAGTTGTTATGGATTGTGAAGTAGGGAGGGATAGTAGAAAGGGGTGGGTGATGATAAGGGGATAGGTATGTCTAGAGAGAATGATGGTGTAAGTGTTGATCATATTAAGTGATAGGGAATTATGAGTGAACCAGTCAGTAAGTCATGTGAGGCAGTTACAAATAGTTGAATAGAGTTGGAGTCACAGTAAATGGGAAAATAAGTATAAATTTGTAGATCGTCGGCAAAGAGATGGTAGTGGATGTAAGGATATTTACGAAATATGGATTTTATGGGTAAAATATAAATAAAGCACAGAGCATTGAGCACAGAGCATTGTCGAACGCCATGAAGGATGAGTTAATATATATATATATATATATATATATATATATATAACCCTAATACGTATATAATACATGTGTATTATACATTAACAGACAAGAGGTGAATATTTACAGTCCGCTAATTGGATAGCGATTTCAGAGGATGTTCATGACTGGAGAACACTTCTGGAACCTGGGGATAAGGTTATTGTTATCGAGCATGATTATTCCATTGAAGAATGGCAACCCGTTAGTACTGTGTGTTTGTGTATATATTGTAATACCATATGAATACTAATAGCCTATTTAATATTATATTTGATATTAGTAAATCAAATATACCAGTATACATATATCCATTTAATCTATAGTAATATATATATTGATATAATACATATGCATTATTATTATTTCTAAATTTAGATTATATATAAATATTAATTACAAGGAAATGAATGTTATTTAAATTTGTATTTATTATTTAATGATTATTAATTTTTTATTATTATTATTATTATTGTTGTTATTAATATTATTATTATTATTATTTTATTAAGGGTATCCTTAGTATAAGCTAAACATAGCTTCTGGGTATCCCTCCGATTATTATAGCAAATATTCGGTAAATAAAATTCATTCATTCATTCATTTATATATCAATGATTATAATTATTTAATATGTAGGATATTACAAATTAATCACAATATTAGTATATTCATTTAGTATATATAACGTATACGTTAAACATGATCTATAAATATATATATATATATAGAAATAAAGACCATATGATATATTTACTATTTAATATATAACCTTTTTATATATATATATATATATATATATATATATATATATATATATTAGTTTATGTAAGAAAATGTATGTATTCATTAATAAATAGTGAATACAAATACATTATATGTATTATATATATTATATTATAATGTGTACCTACTAATTAATATAATGGAATAATCATTTTAGACAGTTTACAATATTTGGACAAAGTCGAAGATAAATAATAACATGATAATCTTCACAAAATGGAATGGAACATTTACAAGAAATTTAAAAGGACTTTGGAATTTTACAAATTTTGAGAATAAACATTTTATAATTGTAACTAATGATGTTAGTGATCATGGAATTTAAACATTTTATATGAATAGATATTTCATATTTAACATTATTGGTGTATATGATAATTTAAATCGAATAACAATAACAAACAATGATAATACCATAGGACATTCAATACTTTATATTATATAGTAATAGTGCTTCAATATTATTATACATATATACATATAGTTATCGAATATTACTCTATATATTAAATCATAACTTATGAACAAAATAGATGGACATATTCACGAGCTACAATAAGACAGATAATCAGTGGACGGGTATTTGCATTGATATACTAGAGGTATTGGCTACTAATCTAAACTTCACGTTAGCTCATCACCTCTCCTCCTCCTCCTCCTCCTCCTCCTCCTCCTCCTCCTCCTCCTCCTCCTCCTCCTCCTCCTCCTCCTCCTCCTCCTCCTCCTCCTCCTCCTCCTCCTCCTCCTCCTCCTCCTCCTCCTCCTCCTCCTCCTCCTCCTCCTCCTCCTCCTCCTCCTCCTCCTCCTCCTCCTCCTCCTCCTCCTCCTCCTCCTCCTCCTCCTCCTCCTCCTCCTCCTCCTCCTCCTCCTCCTCCTCCTCCTCCTCCTCCTCCTCCTCCTCCTCCTCCTCCTCCTCCTCCTCCTCCTCCTCCTCCTCCTCCTCCTCCTCCTCCTCCTCCTCCTCCTCCTCCTCCTCCTCCTCCTCCTCCTCCTCCTCCTCCTCCTCCTCCTCCTCCTCCTCCTCCTCCTCCTCCTCCTCCTCCTCCTCCTCCTCCTCCTCCTCCTCCTCCTCCTCCTCCTCCTCCTCCTCCTCCTCCTCCTCCTCCTCCTCCTCCTCCTCCTCCTCCTCCTCCTCCTCCTCCTCCTCCTCCTCCTCCTCCTCCTCCTCCTCCTCCTCCTCCTCCTCCTCCTCCTCCTCCTCCTCCTCCTCCTCCTCCTCCTCCTCCTCCTCCTCCTCCTCCTCCTCCTCCTCCTCCTCCTCCTCCTCCTCCTCCTCCTCCTCCTCCTCCTCCTCCTCCTCCTCCTCCTCCTCCTCCTCCTCCTCCTCCTCCTCCTCCTCCTCCTCCTCCTCCTCCTCCTCCTCCTCCTCCTCCTCCTCCTCCTCCTCCTCCTCATCCTCCTCCTCCTCCTCCTCCTCCTCCTCCTCCTCCTCCTCCTCCTCCTCCTCCTCCTCATAACATACACTCTTACCGCCACTAGGAGGATAACGTATACATCACGTGATAACTAAGTTGATATGTACTACTTTCAGATTTTTAGTTAAACATCCAAATTAAAAAAAAATAAAAAGTAGTATGATAAAATACCCATAGGTACCCGCTTATTATGTTGCAATAATATCCATCATGAACTTAATAATAATATTTTATCACCACTCTTATTCTACAGTTTACATTATACACATATAATTACGTGTGTAATAGGGTGTTCACACGATGCGGATTTTACTTGTCGTACGGACAAATGCTGGACCGAAATTTTTCGGTCCAGCATTTAAAAAACACGAGTGTTCACACGGCGCGGGTTTAAATTGTCGTAGTTACCAATAACTGACAGCGGAAATAAAAAATAAAGTAAATAAACAAAAATTTCAAATTCGAATAATATTTTAATTTATCTATTATAATTACATTTATTATAATTATGGATACTTATTTGGATACTTATTTAAATAATTTATTATGTTTAATAACTGACGAAATTGCACTGAATATTTCGTATGAAAATAGCAGAATGAGAACTTATGGGCGCAAAATTATTTAAAACGATTCTCGATCTTTAAACTTTAAATTAAAGTATTTAATTAAACTACCTTTTATTATATATTTACTTGCATTATTTAATGTTGTATATTCTATATAATTCATGTTTATATAGTATTTTATATTGTAGTAATATGATTAATTATATAAAAATTATTCAGTATAATATTTTTATAAAATATTGTAAACATTACCAAAGATAGTAAGATATTTTGGTCCAAAATTAGGATATTTTCCATTTTTGCTGTACGACGAGAAAAATAGGAATTCGAGTAAATGCTGGACCGAATGTATGATTTTGAAGCATTCGGTCCAGCATTTGTTCGTACGACAAGTAAAACACGCATCGTGTGAACACCCTATAATGTAAGATATCGCGTCAATAAGTTCAAAGCGGTGACTCACCGTACGAAAAAGTGATGCGTACAATGTTGATCCCGCGAATAAATGCGCGTTTATTCAAACGTGACGGTGAACTATATTTATTTATAAGACTCTTTTTTATTCGGGCCGCTATAATTTATTCGTAAGTATACCTACGTATACGTTATTAAATAAGCGTACTTTTTGTATTATTTTCTATGAATAATTAATTACAAATAACTTATGCCACTTAAATGTATCTAGTCGATAACGATAACTGTTATTAATAACTATTGTTTAATTCGATATCGATATCACTATAGATATAATATTATATTATTGGATATATTAAAATAATTGATCACAATCGATGGATATATATATATATATATATCATATATATTCCGGGTAAAATCATTGTTCACATGACACGCTATTATTGTAATCGTATATAGATATTACCGTGCTCATATTTGACACCTATTGTAAGTTGAAACCTACTATCTATATTATATTAGCTACATTATACTAGTTTCTAATTATATGGTGTATGAAATGTATCATATTCGCAATGAGAAATATATTTAAACGATATATTTTTTTTTGAAGTGGTAATATTTATTAATTATTTAATTAATTATTTAAAATTAAATAGACAATTGTTTGTAATAATTCAAAGAATATTAATATAGTCACATTTTCAGTATTAAAATATGTGTTATAAATATAACTTATAATGTATATAATTTTCAATTCATAATACATTTATAATTTCGAAATAATTTGCATTTAAATTTAAAGGGTAAATAATAATTAATACTAATATGTATTATATAGTGAAAATGCACATAAGTTGCATTTTCTTTAGCACAAATTAATAATTAAATTTAAAATTCCACTTATTTGAATTTGTCATTACTTCATTGATTTATTAATAGTTTATATAATTCATTGAAACGTAAAAATATATAAAATGTTACGATAACTATAAGTTATTCGAATGAACTTTTCATTTTTAATTTTGTCTTTCATTTAATTAAAATCTTAACATAAACTTAAACTTAACTTATAAATCCTATAAATTATGTTTATATTTATTAAAAAAAAATTATATATTTTATAATTTCCTTATACATTTTTTTTCTGTATTTTATTTCAAATCAAACTACTTTCATCAATCACTTTATTATAATATAATACATCATCATCAGGCAATATGTCGTCAATGTATCATACCATATCATATTACACTCATATTATACACTACTGATGTGTAGCTATGACTTGATACATCCGATCGATTACAAGTGGGGAATATCCGATAAGAATAACACATGGAACGGGATGGTCGGAATGGTCAAACGGAGGGTAAGACCATTAGAAACAATAAGCTATGCCAGTAAATACAGGTGCTGATGTAACGTGCTTAACACATATAGTTGATACGAGTTAAACACCTTTAATTTTAAAAATTCTCTTTATTTTTAATTAATTGTTATATTATGGTTTATTATATATAAATGTATTATTTATTCTTAAACTATTCTTAAATCAAGCATTATTTAATAAACAAGAACATTTTTAGAATTAAAAGTATTCATCCTGTGACAAATTATAGGTGTTATGCACATTAACATCAACACCTCGCTTTACAGTGAGTAAATGTAGTACATGTATGTATTGATTACACGTATACGTGTTGGTGATAGATCAATGCATATTATTCAAATGAGTTACATATCTGAATTGTATAGATTGTATTTATTTATGAAACACGTTGTTCACAATGCATGCATGTAGTTGTATGTATGCATTGCTAATAACGACACTGTTAACATAATAATAATTATAATATTAATTATTATTATTAATACTAATAGAGTGAATATTATTTAAAATATTAAATTTCAGAATAAATAAATCTATTTTTATAGTTTAATTTACTATATTTATATAATATCGATTCGTTAAATTATATAACCTTGTAACCTTGTAACCTTGTATAGTATATATATATACTATAGGTATACGTATATTGATAATCAAACATATATATATATATATATATATAAAATATTTTAGTATATTTTATAACGGACCTATATTATGGAATAATTTAGAAAATTCTTTTAAAACATATATATCAAAATCAGTATTAAAACGGAATTTGAAAAAAAGATATATCAATCACTATCTATAATAATATTGTATGTATACACCTATAGATTAAGTGAAAGTTTGAATAGACATATATAATATTGATAACTAATGATAACTCTTTGACTAAGGATACATATTTAACTAATGATAATTTTTAATAAATGAGAACTATTAAACTAAGGATATTTAAACTATAGAATTTACATAAATATATTTTTTAATATATAAAAAAAACCACAAATAAAATATTATTTTTTTAACCTTTTAACTTGTTTTTAAAACCTTTACATTATGTGTATTTTTAGTATTTTATTTTTTAATTTAAATTTTCTTGAGGTCTATAGAATTTTTTACGTTTTTTTTAATTACCTAATTATTTTGTTTTAATTATTTGATTATATTTTAATTATTTTATTTATTTATCTAATCTCAAATTTTATTTACATGATGAATGGCATTATGAGGAGTTTTAAAAAAAAATATTCTTATTTGTTTAATATTTTTTTAATTTTACAATTTAAAAGTAATGTATATGAATATACATTTATAGTAACATTTGAACTATTTTATATTGTGTTTTTTTTTGGTGACGGAGTGGCTGATGTTTTTGTAATTGTGTTGTATGGTACGTGTCGGGGGAAGGGATATACTTTTATTGAGAGGAAAGTATTGCCAGTGTTCTTATTATTGGCACAAATAGGATCCTTAAGGCATTGGACCTGACGAACCCATACCCCTGAAGTTGATACACCATATATCCTCATTAATTTCAATTACTGTTGGCTACTCTGGTTATAATTTTAATAATTTTAATAATTAAATATATTGTATTTTTATAAGTGCATTATTCTAATAGATTACTAAATAATTAAATTGTATTTATATTTTTGTTTTTTAACATATATTTTTGTATATATTTTGGGTATATATTTCTTGTCTAACTGTAACTCTTAACATTTTATTGTTATTATATTTATTTTTATTTTACTTTTACTATAATTTTCTCCTCATAATTGTCATAGGAAAGTGAAATAGGTAAACGACTAGATAAGCATAGCGCTTCTTCGTTTACCATGGTCATACCTACATTCTGATTATTATTATTATTATTATATATATATATATATTAAATGTATATATAATAGTAAAAAATATAATAATATACCTATATATACAATAATATATACATTACGTTGATCTCTAATGATACGCGGTTATAATGTCGTATAGGAAGTAGACTGGGGTTTGGGTAAATTCACTGTTTCCCGAGTCCGAGACGAGGTGATCGACTACACGGCTGCGTTCTGGTACGAATCCGCTCAGTTCATCATGATGGCACAGCGCAACAACGACGATATCCTCATGTTCATTAGACCCTACAAGGCAGAGGTATGCGTACCTAACTAGTCACGTGATATCGAGATTTAGATATCGAGATAGTATTGTATTCCATAATCGACGATCTATGTGTGATATTATATTATTAATATTTGATTTAAATTTGAAATATAATTTAACTACTTAGGTAAATATAGTATAGGTATATATAGTAATAATGTATTATATTTCAAATAAAGTCAGTACTATATACTATTATATAATATATACAAATGTATACTCTATACTATTGTATACTATTATACGTTTGAGCGACTTCGTGTATTTCGGTTATAATTAGGTTACTAGTTATTTAGCTTCTAATAGATTTACATTTATATTATATTTAATATATTTATAACTAATAAGCATAAGTAAATCGCAATATACCAATTAAGAATTCAAAATAGATATTATCTTATTGTGGTATTAGACTAATAAATAATATTACTATTAGTATTAATAATAGTATATATATACTTGCTAATAATTAATAAAGTATACTAAATAGGGTATACATTTAGAAAATAGTATACTAAATAAGGTATACATTTAGAATATAGATTACTAAATACTAATAAATATACTACTTTATTAGTATACTAGATCCGTAATCAATCCGTGTCATATTAGTTAATTAACTCTTGAAAATAGTAGAAATATAAAATTAGTTGATATAATAATTCTAATTTTCATTTATTATTATACATATATATTTATTATCCGATAATATACATATACATTAATATTGTATTTATCCTATATGACTTATAAATTCACCTTATAAGGTTAACAGGATACTATTAATTGCAGATGTGGATATTAATAGTGATATTGCTGGTATCAACATCGTTGATCATGTCGTTTATACATTTCTGCGAACAACACGTATTACAAGTATACGAACCGGATTCTTCTAGAACCCCGCATTTCTTAATAATATTATCTACTAGTATCTGGCAAATTACGGGAGCTATATTCCAACAGGGTTAGCAAGTCATTTATAATTTATGTAGTTATTTTATTTTCATTTTCATTTATTAATATATACATAATACATACCTACTAATATTAATAATAATTTATTTTAAGATATTTTTTGTTTTATATTTTATTTTCTTGTTTATTTCATTGATATGGTATTTTCTCCTAAATATGGCTTCAAAATAATATGTTAACGTATTTTCCATCATTGTCAACATAAACTATATAGATATTGATAATTAATATGTAGGCGCTCATTGGTTCCCCCGACATTTAGCCGTTAGATTTGTATTTGGATTTTGGTGGCTAACAACGATTATAATAACGGCTACGTATACTGGTTTGTGTTTATATAGTCACATGTATCACCGAGTGTATACCGAATACATCTAATTATAAGTATCATAAATAACATAACAATTTTAATATTCAGTGTCAATAAACGTATACTGTGTAATATTTATAAAAAATATATTTGTATATATCAATACAAAATATATTTTTATATATAAATAACTTAATAATAATTTAAGAATAGTAGAATATAATTTAAATTAATTGACAATTCATGTGTTAAAGATATATCGAAATTGAGATTAATTTGTATAATTATTGAAATATAATAATCGTAATAATTGGATTATTTTATATTCATATCAAATAATTAAGATCGTATTATTTGAAATCACACTATATTTAGCAAATATTCTAATAGTTGAGTACTGTGTTACTATTCTCGTAGTAGTAGTAGTAGTAGTAGTAGTAGTAGTAGTAGTAGTAGTAGTAGTAGTAGTAGTACACATTAAAGTTTAACATAAAAAGTAATCAACATACTGTAGAGATAAATGATCGTATATTGTTTACTAGCATAACTCGCGCATAAACGTGAGGCCATATTTTCAATTATTCATGCGAATATTAACGAATAATCGCGAATTTGTATCGATTACATATATCAGATATTTACGAATATTCTCGAATTTGGATAGGTATACCCTATATCGAGTGAATATTGTACAAGTACACGCACACATACACACGGCCATATTCGTACTAACACAGGAACCTTTACGCATATACAAGTACATGCATACAGCCATATTCGTACTAACACAGGAACCTTTACGGCATTCCTGGCGGTACCGAAGTCTTCCTCTTCCGTACGAACTCTGCAAGATTTGGTCGAGTCGTCGTACACGTTCGGAAGTCAGAGTGGGGCAGCGCTTAACTCTTTGTTTATGGTTATTTCAATGCGCAGTATTCAATACTTGTGTTTAACTTGGATCTAACTGGGAAACTGAGTGAATATGGTCCAAACTTGGATCTAGTTGGTGTAAACTTGGATCATTATATCCCAGTTTAATACAAGTTATTTTTTTAAACTGAGATCAACTTGGATTTAGCTGATCCATATTTAACTAGTTGCAACTTGGATCATTATATCATAGTTTAATACAAGTTATTTTTTTAATATCAATGTGAATAATTTTAATTATTTTTAAACTTGGATTTAACTGGGATTTAACTCGAGTGAACTTGGATTTAACTTGGATTTATCTTAACTTAAATTAATAATATATTTGTGTTTATATATTTCCGTGTAAATTATTTTTTTAATTTATCAAATTTCAATCAATCTATACATAATCATTAAAATTATGATAATATATTACTATTTATTTTATATATAAAATTACTATTTATATATATTACTAATTATTATATATTAATATGTAAATATATGATAATTGTATCAAAATCACTAATGTTTATATACTTACTCTGGCTCATTTCTAGCTCTGAAAATAATAACAATTATAATTCTATATATTTCAATTATAAGATAATATATTCCATTTATGGTATATACTTTATTTGAAATATATCTAGATGATTATAAAACTTAATATATGATATATATATATAACAAAGTAACAATTCTTAGATAAAGTACTCAATAAAGAGGTAAGAATTAAATATTTAGGAACTACCTGCTTGTCTTATTATAAACTATATAGATCATTTCCCCTACTTATCGTACACGAATATCTATAGAAATATAATCATACATTTATACTGTAATATGTTACATATTTTAATATTGTTTAGAATTAAAATAGAATTATAATCGTACTTAATAACCTTGAACTTACAATATCGTATATATTATACATAATTACATAATAAGCTTGAAATCTACCCATCTACCTATCTAATAGACATCGGCAGGTGGTATTTACCAGAGATTGTGGCTGAAATCCATGCAATACGAAGTTAACATGGTTAATAATACAGATGAGGCGAAACAAAGAATGAAAACCAGTGAATATGCGTACTTCGACGAAAGGGTATACCACCATTATTATAGTTAATTATTAATAGATTATGTCATGTTAATAGTGTATACATGTGTATAAGTGGATTAAATAACATACTTATAAAAAATACATCATAATATAATGTATTATTAATGTATACCAACATTATGATAGTTAATTATTAATATATTATGTCATATTAATAGTACATTTAATTAAACGTGTATATATATATCTAAGTGGGTTAAATAACATATACTTATAAAAAATACATCATAATATGATGTATCAATAATGTATTAATAATGTATTAATGGTTTATATATATAAACCACTATATAAACCATCTATATAGATCATATAATATAATATTCACAGTAGTTGTGTAATTTCATGCAGATATTATTATTATTATCAAATTTAGGTATAAGTACCTACCTTAGAAATTATAGAAGCATTGTTGCTCGTCCAGAAAATTACTCTTAATTTAACTTGTTGACAGAAATCAAATAATTCAATAAAAGCCATATAAATATTATTATTCCATTATATTTATATAGCTTTTATTGAATTATTTGATTTCTGTCAACAAGTTAAATTAAGAGTAATTTTCTTATTATATATATATATAATCACTTATTAATTCATAACATAATATGAATACGTGAACAAAATTAAATAATACATTATATTTATAATGTATTTATAAATTTTATTTTAAATTATTTTAGTATCATTATTTTTTCAAATTATCTTATTCATAAATTATACATATTGATCTATTACAGTTGTAGTATTATTAATAATAGTTTATTATTAATAATTAATAATTTATTATAGATATTTAACAATTATATAATTGACAATATAATATATATATAGTATTTATTATTAATTTATTTGTTTAATTATTTACACGTGTAAATTGTAAATTGTAAATTGTACAATATATTTTCTAATTGAATTATAGAGAAATATTGAGTATATTAATACATAATAATTGATTGATTATAGATTATAAATCTTGTAATAAACATAGAGTTTATAATGCAATATTTAAGTGTACTTAATTAATTAATAATTAAACAGGCACAATTAGATGCAATTATTGACGGCGATTGCAATTTTATTCTGGGACACGAAACATTCTTTCCTACTCCGTTTGCTTTTATCTTTCCAGAGAAATCTCCATATTTACCTTCTATCAATAAAATGTTCGCATTATATTATATATAAATAATCGTTAATATAATCACATATATATATATATATATATATATATAGGTATATGTATATATATATGGAATTATCAATAAAAAGTAAAAAATACTATATTGATAACCATTGGGAGTCCCAATTTGGGACGTAAAATAAGTAACGCGAATTACGTATCAAGTAAAATAACCATTACAAAATAAATTAAATTTATTTATTTTAATCTACTATAAAATATTTTAAATTAATAGGTAATATAATACAATGTATTATAAATGAATTAGGTAATTACATTCATGTGAAATTAATTAAGTATTAATTTATTTGTTATTTAATTAAAGTTAACTACATAGTATTAGTAACCCTGTGTATGGGTTAATAACTTCATAACATTATGGTTGCATATTATTGTTATTTCTACTTTGAAAATAATATGTAATAATTCAATTAAAAGCTATTATAAATGATATTTTTTATTACACACAGTATAAAGATTTTATATTATATTGCATTTCATTGTGCGTGGATTTCTTGTTAATAAGTCACCGTATATCTAATGATATGTATGCTATATTGGTTGTATGTTATTTAGTAAAACTAAATGTAAATAAAGTAAGCTATATAACTGTGGAATAACCTAAAGTTTGGTTTTGTGACATATTTTTGATTAATATAAATGATCTACCAAATATATCAACAAATTCTTGATAACTATACTTTATATGGATGATATAAATTTAATATAGAAAGTTATACTTCATCTAGAATACATATTATTATGAATATAGAGTTAAGTAAAATATCTTCTTGGTTAGCTATTAATAAAGTAACCCTCGATATAAATAAATGTAATGTTATGGTGTACAATATACATTCTGACAGTACATTAAATGTTGAAATTAATGATAGTGATATTGAGTAAGTAAATTCCATAACATTTCTAAGAATCGTTATTGAAAGTAAAATGGATTGGAAACGGCAACTTAATTTGATGTGCAGTAAACTATCAATAATAATCGGTATACCGATATATATTTGACAACAAATCTAATAATATCTAAATACACTATAGTGTTGAATACACTATAGTTTCAATTTTAAATCGCTTTTTATGACTCATTTAAATTATTGTTCGCATATTTGGGACAATACGTTTGACTCCAATAAGAAATATATATTAGATTACAAAAACAAGTAATAATTCGCCTATATTGGATAATGTAGCGGAACAATGAACCCCTACACTCTGTGTAACGTTCATATATATATATATATATATATATATATATATATCATACAATCATAGACATATTAATTGGGTAGACTGCTATTGGAGCTAATTATTTGATTTTAAAGTCAGATTATTCAAATGGTGAAATAAATATATTGCACATTAATACAAATAGCAGTATACCCAATTAAAATACATGCAGTATATGTGATTATCAACATTTATTATAAATATTATATTATCATTACAACTATTAATATTTTATATTGTATTTTAATATATATATATATGTTAATGTCGTTAAATGTATTATATATATATATATGTAGGATAAATTATATTATTAACAGAATAGAAAAATTGGTAGAAACAGGAATGATAATTAGGTTGAAAAGATTGTACTATCCTAAAGATAAATGTTCGAAACTTAAAGACCAAAAACTATCAAATAAGAATCCATCTAAGATTATCGTTAATAAATGTACTTTGTTTTTAGTTTCCCATATAAATATGTATTATTCAAAGTACAAAAATCAAAAATACTAAATCTACAAATATTTAAATGTGTGTTAATTAACATACATACCTTATACATATGAACATTTTAAATAATCTATATTATAATTAATACTATACACAATACAATTATTGATTAATAATAAATAACTAAGTGTGAATAGTATATAATAATTGTATCCAATATATATATATATATATATATATATATAGTATTAATAATAATACCAACAATAATAAATAGGATATATACGGCTCATTTTTAATACTCATGCTGGGAATTTCTGCTGCTTTTATTATATTAATTAGTGAAATAATAAACAGAAGACTAGAGAATTTATTCGATATTGGTTAATAAATATTATAAATCGAATAATAAAAATACATATAATGAGTATTATTATAATAAATTATGATAATTACTAAGTGTTGCAATGTATAAATATACACTAGTGTAATTTGTATTATATGTTAGTTTAAACTAGTTTATACGCAAATACCATGTTCATATAAACCTCTATAGATAACCCCTATTTAATAAATTATATAATTTAAATATTTAAATTTAAAATATTATCTTTATAATACGTTTAAATATTGATTAACGATTAACGTAACATTATTAATATTAACATACACATAGGGAAATGAATAATACTGAATGAAATTGCCCTCCCTTTGTATTACGCTGAATTGGTAGTAATCACACTTTCACGATGAAATTACGACTATATTTGTTACAAGTTTAATTTTATTTTATATATTCTCCACACTTGTGAGATTTTATAATATATGAGTGATTAAATAAATAATGCAGTTACTTATTTACGTGCACTCTAAGAAGAGAAAGAAATGTACCGGCTAAGGTATACATATATATATATATATATATATATATATATATACAATAGTTATATGTACAATGTACGAATATGTAATTGTCTCGATAAGCAACACTGCTTCTATAATTACCCTGGTATTGCCTAAATCTGATAATAATAATGTAACTATAGTTAACTGTGTATAGTTAAATTATATTTATAACGATACACACATGTACAAATACGTTAAAAGTTGACATACACAACATATGAATGGTATTTTGTATCATTGATAAGTCAATTATTACTTTGTTTTTTTATACAGTTTATGCGTCGTATTAAAAGAAAAATTTAGATTTATAAATTTTAATCGAAAATTATTATTATTTAATATTTTATAATTATTGTGATTTAATAAATTTAAATAACTAGCAAATATTACATTTTTATTATTACTTACATTACCTTACCAGGTCGAGCTTGCTCGGCAATTTACAACACGTTCTTTCCGTGTATCCCTTTCTTTCATCGCAGCTGGTAATTCCTCGGGTCTATAGATGTATACATCCAGTATCTTTCATCAGTTGATCGATATATGTTAAGGGCGGTCTTCCTCGAAATCGTTTGCCATGAGATGGTTGCCAGAGTAGTAAGTCGCTTGCTAGTTCGCCTTCGCTTCTCCAGCAATGTCCTGCAAATCGTAATCGTTGTTCGCGTATAGCAACTGATATTTTGGGTATATTTCCGTATAGTTCCTTGTTTGTCAAATGTTCTCTCCATGACTTATTTAGAGCTGCTCGGAGCATTCTAATATAGGCTCCATCTATTTTCCCCTCGATTTTAGCTGTTAGAGTCCACGATATGGCACCATATACTAATACAGATTCAACTGCCGCTCTGAAAAAATGTCTTTTTAATTTGTCGGGCATCTTAGATTTCCAGATTTCTTGCATACTATTTAGTGCTGACCAGGCTTTAGCAATTCTTATTTGAATATCCTTTTCTGTTGACCCGATGCAGCTCCCAATATAATTGAAATTTTCCTCTATTGCAATAATTTTACCATTTATGCTGTTTATTGTGATATCATCGGAGTCAGAATTTTGATTTAATTTCATGTATTGAGTTTTTTCAGTATTTATACTTAGTCCGATTTCATTTGATGTTACTTCTATTTGATTTAGCAGAGTATTTGCACTTTTCATATCATTTTTTGTGATTGCTATATCGTCAGCATAATCAATATCAGTTATGTGTGTGGCCGGATAATATCTCGTCTTCGTCGTTCAGTTAGTGTGAAACCTATTTATGCGTTGATATTTACAGAAGTCTTAAGAATATAGTCGAGACATAATATAAACAGGAAGGGAGCAAGATTATCTCCTTGCAGTACCCCAGTGGTAATCTCGAAAAACGCAGTATCACCATCGGGAGATCTAACCATAGAACGAGTATTTCTATACAGCATCATTATAGCTTCTATAGTTTCTGTTGGAATTCCATATATTTGCAGAATTTGCTCCATCTTATTTCGTTTGATAGAATCGAATGCTTTTGAGAAATCTATGAATAAAAGTGTTAATGGTAGGTTTTTGATTTAACACCTTCTAATATACGACGAATTGTTAAAATTTGTCCTGATGTAGATCTATTTTTCCTGAAACCATTTTGATTCTTCCGTAGAATAGGATCTATTTCTGGTCTAATTCGGTTTAAGATCATTAGGTTAAATATTTTGGCCGCAATTGATGTGAGTGTTATTCCCCTATAGTTGTTTGTTAGAGATGGATTTCCTTTTTTAGGGAAAGGCAGTATACATCCTTCTCTCCGTCTTTCTATAGTTTCTTGTGAATATACACTAATGTAGGATTCTAGTAAGAAATTTTGAAAGTCTTCTAGTTTCCATACTTCTGCTGGTATTTCATCTAGCCCTACCGCTTTTCCGCATTGAATACTTTTTATAGCTTTAGTTAGTTCATAAGAGGTGAATAATCCTGTCTTGATATCTAGTTTAGTAATGTCTTGGTCTGATCTTTCATTTATGTCATCGTTTGTTGAAATTGATGTTGGTTTGCCAAGTGATCATGCCATAGCTGTATACGTTCTTTTTCGGAATTGGCTTTAAGTTTGGCTTTGTTGGACTTCTTCCTACCACTAACTTCATTCACTGTTTTCCATGCGAGTGCAGACTTTTTAAAACTGATTGCATCTTCAATTTCTTCGATCTTTCGTGTAACATATTCCTCTTGTTCTCTTTGATACATACTTGTGAGTATATTTTGAGCGTCTACGAAGTTTTTTATGTTTCTTTGTGAAGGATCTATGTTTTTAAGTTTTGCTGCCCGATGAAGAAGTTCACGTTTCTGACAGATAAGCAGCGTTTCCCATGGTAGACTCTTTATAAGTTTCGGTTTAACGGGATTATATTTTCAGCAGCTTCTTTGCATGCTATCTCAAAATAGTGATATCTTGTATTTGCACTTACATCTGTTGGTTTAAATTCTTGGAGGGTTTTAAATCTATCTTTAACTTCAGTTACGAACTTATTTCGGAAATTGATATCTTGCTTCAGTTTAGTCCAATCATGGTTTATTATTACATACTTTCTTTTTGTTTGCTCTCAAACATAGTAGTATTTCGGCTGACATTATACGATGATCAAATGCTAAACTTATGAAAGAATTGTAAGCTCTGCAGTTTTTACACTGTTTTTCCATTTTTTATTGATGATTATAAAATCAATTTGTGATTTAAAATTATTTAGAGAGGTATGTGTCCATAGTTGACCTGATCTCTTCTGAAAGTGTGTATATAAACATATAAGATTATTTTCATGAATGACATTTTTAAGCATATTTCCATTTCGATTTTTAGTTATGTGAAAATAATATTTGTATCCATTTTCTTTGCCGAGGTGTGCATTGAAGTCTCCTCCGATTACTAGTACACTATGTTTTGGAATATGTATTGTGTAAGACATTAAACAACATAGAATCTCTCTGTTTCCTCTTGGTCACTCACATTTGTTGGGCTATAGCATGATATTACTTTGTCAATGGGTTTCCCATGAAATATATTGCCACTATTCTGTTTGATATCATATCGATACTTTTTATTGCATTATAAGCTCTTAAGTTAATTAATATTCCAACTCCACCGATGGCAGCATTTATACTATTTCTCCATGCAGAGCAGGTTAGCAATTTCCATTTTGCGAATGTATGTTCTTTGATATCAACATCTACGTGTACAAATCTATGTTCTTGTATACATATAACCTCTTGTCCAATTTTTTTTCAGCAGCTATCAGTTCTGGTATTTTCCATACTTTTTGCAGCGTTTGCGTGTTTATAGTCCCGATTTTAAATGTTTTCTTAGATTTCAGCAATTTTGGTAAATTTTTATTTTTATTTTTATTTTTCTCAGTAGCTAACTTTTCGATTACAGTCTGAGGTGGTTCTGTAGGACGCGATCATTGTTCCGCGCGATGATCGATGCGGGATAAATGTTTTGGTTGTGTTATTTTTGCTTTCGATGGCTATATAAAATGTGCGGTCGCCACTCCATACACATTTGCGTAACCCTGCGCGGGTGGCTGCAGAGTATAGGTCTTGCCAAAGGACCACTCTGATTTTGGTTCGGTACTGCTTATTGAATAAAACATTCACATATTCGCATCTAACCTTCATATCTGAAGGCCGTTTCCCTTCCACCACCTGGGCACCGCTGGATTGGAGTTTAAATCTCCTAACCTATTTCTCCGTGAAAAAAAAGTATTCCAGAAATTATTATTATTACTAAAATAAAATGTATGAAATTTACAAATTTCCACACACATTGTTTAAATTATATTTATATATAATTATTAGAGTATATTGTTTACTTGATATTGACCCTTGTGTATTCTGTACTTAACTATTGGTTATCATTTGTTAAGCTTCATAATCAATTATAGAAAGTTTATTTTATATCCAAATGAATTGTATATTTTCCATAATATATATATATATATATATATATATATAAATGGTATACAAAATTAAACAATAATTGAGAAATTATTATTATATGACCTTTTTCTGACAAATTTATCTGAATATTATTTAATTATCATGCAATCACATTTATTACAGTTTATATGTAATAATAAACAATTAATATTACTTATATGTAATTAATATACATATACTAATATCGTTCGATTGATACTTTATTTAATATAGTTAATATATATTAATATATATATAACATAGATAATGTATCAAGTTTCACATCATGTATTCAAAAATATTATGAATAAAAATATTATTATTATGTTATTGTGTAAATAAGTATATCGGCATGGCATAAATGTATTTATTTAGTGAGTAATTTATTCTTTAAAGAGTTAATAATTCTACAGAATTATTATATTTAATTTATCATATTTATATAATAACATTGATAGTTTTATCATAGTTACGTCATATTCAATGAACTTCAATGTGTCACTCAACCGACAAAATAATGATATATTATCGTTATATAATAACTGAATTGTATACAATATATATAGGGGAAGTCTCCTATTATACCACTAAATGATTATTTGCGATAATTTATTCAATATTCAATATATTTATTTGACATTTTGTAATTAGGGTAATATCATGGCAGTGAATAATAATGTTAATGTTTTATATAATTATATTGACAAGAATAAATAGTGGGTCGTTAATCTGAATCATGTACCTAATACGAGCTCCTTCTCCTAATACCAACCCCCTAAAATAATCGTGGTATAAATAATTGTAGTATTATAATATCCAATCAAAATAGTAGATATATACATAAGTATAAGTAATTACAACATGCACGCAATTTATTTATTATTAAATTTATGTTTTAATATTAATATTAAATTTAAATTTAAACTTTATAGTAATTATATTAAAATAGTGTATATTATTATTAATATTTATTTATTAATATGTATGTATAATATATTATCGACTGGAATCATGAATCCTAAAGCTATATAAATTATACACAAACTACTTACGATTTTAAAGTAATATACGGATCTATTTTGATTGGATATTATAAATAACATGGGGTCGGCATTATGTTAATTTAGGGGGTCGATAATATGAATATCATATGGGTTGCTATAATTAAGATATATTGGTTAATAGTTATTAAAATTAAATTATTTTTATAATTTTTAATAAAATGTAATTGATTTACAATATTATTTATGGAATTACGTTTTATTTTAATTAATGAAGTATTTTGAATGATTTAAAAAAAGTTATTATTTAAATATTTAAAAAGTAAAACCAGAATATTACATTTTATCAAATAATAATTGTATGATTGAATATTTTGATAATCAAAATACTTATTCATATTTACCATTAAATTACTAATATTTGATGAGTATATACTTTTTTGATATATCTTATAGTAACTGAGATACGAGAGGGGTCAGTATTAGGAGGGTGTCGGTAATAGGGGGCTTTCCCCTTAATCAACATAATATGTATTACCATATTTTTAGGTTTAATATCGATTGTTATATTATAATACCTTTGATTTCTCAGGCGTATGAATTGAACAAATAAATAATATAAAATATTAGTATACTAATATATATATATATATATATATATATATATATATATATATATATATATATATATATATATATATATATATATATATATATATATATATATTATATGTCATGAATATTTGTATAATATAAATATGCAATAGAAATCTTAGGATATTCTATTATAAATTATAATTATAATTTATAATATATAATATAATATTATTAAAGGTAATTTATACGTGTAATCTATTGGGAATTTTGAACTGATTTATCTATGAAAACGTGTACACCAACATGTATATTCAACATGTTAGGAGATAAGTATGTGGTATGTTGTGACTCGTGGTCAAACTAATCGATGAATATTATGTAATGTTTTCAAACAAAGTTATAACATTTAAATGTATTTTTAGGGTCTAGTACGGTATCGTCATTAATTCAAAAAATATAATTTATATAAAAAATAATCCAAACTTGTATGATGTTATGACTTGCATACGAATGCGGGGGAGAGATCAAGTAATGCGAGGATTGTGCTATTTTTATTATCAAGATTAGTGAGATAGCTGTATATCTTCGCTAGTGCGGTTTCTGTTGATCTGCAAGGAATGTATGCCCTTTGGAAGATATGAGGGATTTTGTGTGATTTTAAATACTAATTTAGTTGTTTCGCGATGATTAGTTCCAAATTTTGGAAAATATCGACAGGTTTGTAATCGGGCAATAATTGTTGAGGCTCCGAGGGTCAAGGTTAGGTTTATTAAGGAGGGTTATAATGAGTGCATGTTTATATGATGTTGGAAACTAGGCGGATTCGAGGGATTCGCAGAATATATTATTGAGAGGGATACTGAGGGATTCAGTGCTTTTGTGTATAAGGGAAAGAGGAATAGTGTCAAGAGGAGATGAACTTTTAGTTTCTTTAACGATAGTGCCTATATATGATATGGAAGTGTCAGTAAATACATTAAGTGAGTAAGTTGAGGTTAGTAAAGAGATATATGATGGGATATTGCTGAGAGTATTTGTGATGGAATTAATCATCGAACATTGATATGATTAGCATTATTACAGATAGGCAGTAATATGAATCTATTTTTCATTTTAGGAGATTACGTCTATGTTTGGTCTTGGGCAGTTGATAAAGCGCGATTATAGGGTTTGATTTGGTTTTTATTCATTTATTTTCAAGTGTATGAAATTTATGCTTTTTATAAGTAGTGTTGTTATGTTATACCTGTGTTAATGTAATATGGTTAGGTATGTGTGTGTATCCCGCAGCTTTCGCGGATAGTATCAATAGGCAAGGGGTCCAGTATCAAAGTTTATTAGAAACAACAATGTATAAAGCGAGCGATACGTTATATATACTATTGGTGGGCGGGGCTTCGTGGGAAGCGCTCAGCCAATAGGGAGTCATGCACAGTGTCACGGTCTACGGATTGCATTGCGGAATGCCTATTTGCCTATTCGTATGTTCGTGTCTTATATTTAGGATGCACGTTATATAATAGTGATATCTAAACGGAATATCTATATACGTATATGCGTACATACGCAGATATATATGTATATGTAAATACATGCATATACATATGTATCTATATAAGTTATAGTAACATATCGATATGTATATCTGTACACATGTAGATATATATATATATATAAGTATATATATAGTCATAGTACAGTGGATATATATATATATATATACGAATACATGGATATGTGTCGACATATAACATCCCCCTTTGTAAATCAAATGGCTACGAGTCGATAAGACGAGCGGGGGGTCGTGTGATACGATTGGATCGACGCAGCGATATAGTTGGTAGGGTGTGGTTATCTAGTTCCGGACCGGGTGTCAACGGACTAGTGGGGAGAGGGTCATCCCTGAGGTGAGTGTGTGGTGATACATCACGGAGGGGCATCTCTACGTCCGGACCGAGTGTCGACGGGGTAGAGGATGGGACATGAGACCCGCGGTGATACGCAGGTGCATCTAGGTGTGTTGCTACTACCTCCGGACGGCGCGTCGACGGGGCAGTAGGGCGGATATCTCGGCGATTCCTCCTGAGGGTAGTACCATCAGTCGTGCGGATGTCGTAACTCCGAGGCTCCTGGCGTTGCGATGTCACTACGGCTGGCTTCCATGTGTTCGATACATGGTCGCGGTAGTGGATGTTCGTGAGTGGCTCTATGTCGGGCAAGTTGCGGTGGAACTTGTTCTTGTCGTAGTGTCGAGCGGTTGACACATTAGACGACAATGTGTTCTCGTGGGACGGATCTATGGGGTAGTTACAGGGCAAAGGGTTTGCTAACTTGCGACCGTAGAGCAGTTCGGCGGGGCTTCGTGTCGATCCGATTACTGGTGTAGATCGTAGTAGAAGTAGCGACATCTGGAAGTTCTCGGACTTCTTCAAGATGTTCTTCAGACTCTGTACGGTTCGTTCGGCCAGGCCGTTACTTTGGGAGTGATAGGGGCTGCTCGTCACGTGGTCAAATCCCCATTCGGATGCAAACGTTCGGAATGCTTGTGACGAATAGTGTCCTCCGTTATCACTAAGTAACCGGTCAGGGATGCCATGTTCCGCGAATAGTGTCTTTAGCCGATCTATAATGTTTGCGCTGGTTATGGGCGCGCGCATAGCGTATACGAATGGGAATTTAGTATAATAATCGCATATAAGGAGGTACGTGATATTGTTATAATAGAATAAGTCGGAACTTAGGTATTGCCATGGACGGGTCGGGGTGTCGTATGGCAATAGGGGTTCCTTACACTGCTGGTTTGCGTGTTCCCGGCACTTGAGGCATGATTGGATCATATCAGTGATATCTTTCGAGATACCGGGCCAGTAGACATGTGATCTCGCTAGATCGCATGTTTTGACGATTCCCATATGGGGTGTATGTAGAGTGTTGAGGATCGATCGTCGGGAGTTTGGAGGTACGAGGACTTGTGGGCCTTTCAAGATTAAACCGTCGTGAGTAGTCAGTTCGTCTCTGAATGGCCAGTAGTCTCGGAGGTCTTTCGGAGCGTCTCGATACACTGAAGGCCACCCGTTGTGGATTACGTGAAGCAGGGCTTGAAGTGTTTCGTCTCGGCTGGTTTCTAATTTCAAATTCTCGATCTTCTGTGTCGCGAACTGCACGGGGCTGATCTGGATGTCAAGGTCGATATGTTCGCTGGCATCTAATGGCTGGCGGGAAAGCGCATCCGCTATCAGCATCTCTTTTCCAGGTTTGTAGATTAGTTTGAAGTCGTACGGCTGCACTCGGAGCAGCATTCTTTGGAGGCGGGTAGGTGCGGCGAATAGGTTCTTTCGGGTGATCATCTCCAGTGGCTTGTGGTCAGACTGGACAATGAACCTGGTCGCAAAGACGTAGTTGTGGAACCTCTCGCATCCGAAGACTACGGCCAACATCTCTCTTTCGATATTAGCGTAGCGTGTCTCAGCAGGGCTGAGGGTCTTTGATGCGAAGGCAATGGGTTTGTCGTCTTGTAGGAGGGTGGCGCCGAGGCCACGGCCTGAAGCATCTACTTGAACCGTTGTCTTCTTCTTTGGGTCGTAATATGACAGAGTAGTCTGTGCGCATATTCGATCTTTCACGTTATTGAAGATCTTCTCGTAGGTAGGGGACCACTGGTAATCGACATCTTTCTTGAGGAGTTCACGTAGAGGTGTCGCATGGTGTGCCAGGTCTTTCGTAAATGGTCCCATATAGGTCGCGATACCCAGGAATTCTCGCAGGGCCTGTGGAGAGTCTGGTGAGGTCATCTGTTGGATCGACTTCACATGTTCGGGGTCAGGATGTACGCCGTCTTTGTCGAAGTGGAGACCGAAGAAAGTAAGGCTGTCGGTCTTTATCGAGCATTTAGTTTCGTTGAAGACGAGGCCGTGTTGGGATGCGGTCTTCATCAGATGACGGAGGTTCTCGTCATGCTGTTGCTCGTCCTTCCCGAAGACGCCTACGTCGTCGGCGATTCCGATAGTTCCGGGGCAGTACTCGAGTATGCGGTCCATACGTTCTTGGAACACGTCTTGGCTGAGATTTAGTCCGAAGGGTAGGCGTAGGAATCGGTATCTACCAAAGGGGCTATTAAATGTGGTTAATAGACTAGAGGGCTGGTCGAGATGTACTGACCAGTACCCTGAACGCGCGTCGAGTTTCGAGAATACCCGAGCGCCGCCTAGGTGGTGGGTCACTTCATCGAGGGTCCGCGTCGCGTAGTGTGGTCGCTTAATCGCGAGATTAAGGTCCTTCGGATCTAAGCATATCCGGATCTTGCCGTTAGCCTTGCGACTGTATACGAGGCTCGATACCCAATCGGTAGGTTCGTGTACACGCTTGATTACCCCTAGGGATACCATATCCTCGAGAGTGGCCTTGACCTCGTATCGGAGCGCGATAGGGCATCGGCGGGGTGCGTGTACAATCGGTTGTGCGCATGGGTCGACAACGATTCGATATGTACCCTCAAAGTTTCCGATGGGTGCGAAACACTTTGGGTATGCGTTGACTAGATCCGCGGTGGATGCTAGTCATAGTTGCGGATTTACAGAGCAGTGCATTGTAACTAACTTCAGTGCAATGCTCGAAGGGAATCCCAGGAGAACGGGTCCGGGAGTGTCGACAACGTAGAATGTCGCTTCCGTTGTATGAGCTCCAGAGCTGATCGAAAGCTCGAGCTTTCCGTATTGCGTGAGAGTGCTACCGTCGTAGACTGATAACCGTGTAGTGCTGGGTTGTAGATGCGGTCGGTTGCGTTTGTCGGGGTACATTTTATGGAATGTGCGTAGAGGCAATAAATTGCCTTGTGCACCCGTGTCGACCTTAACTCGGAGGTACGCGTTAAGGGATGGATGGTTAAAACGTACATCGGTGTACGCTTCGTCGCGGGACGTTATCGTATCGAACACGACCTTGTCGAAGGTTTCGTTCGTGTTTACGTCGTGGTGGTGCCGGGTCTGGTTCGGATGTTGTTCCGAACGACATTTCGCGGCCCAGTGTCCTTCGCGGTTGCATTTGCGGCACTTAGAGTTTCGTGCCGGGCAGGACTTACGACCGGGTTCGTGCGTGGTGGTACAGTTCGGACATGACGTACGGTCGTGGTGGGATGTGGATGAATGTGGAGTAGATGAGCGGGGAGTGGATGACTGGGGAAGTGCGTGGGTTGGTGCGTTGTTACGTCGTGGCGCGTTGTGCCTTCGAGTAACGAGGTTTACCGTAGCGCGATGTTGAGGTTGCCGGAAGGAAGCAATATCGGCGAGTTTGGCCTCATGTATGCGTACGTGGTTAATGGCCGCTTCCAGTGTCATCGATTTGTCTTGCGAGAGCATCCAGTCCTGGACGATGGAGTCTCGAACTCCTATGACAAGTTGTTCCGTGAGGCGTTGTTGTATCTCGGTAGCGTCACGGAATTCGCATCGTTGGCCTTGCAGACGTAGTTTCGTCATGTAGGTATCTATCGATTCTTCTGGTTGCTGCCTCAATCGAGATAGGTTGATCCTCGATAACCAGAAGTTAGAGCTAGGGGACACGTGCTTAGCGAGGTAGACCCAGAAGCCGATAAGAGTTTTCTTGCTGGCGTCTAACTCCCAAGCGTTGTAGATTTGTCGCCCGTCGCGTCCTAGCCAGAGGAGAACGTGGGCGAGTTTCGATGCGTCCGTAGCGCCTTCAAGCGGTCCTTCGAAGGTTAGTTCAGCGTGCTGTTTGAACTCAGTCAGTTCCGCGGTGATGCTCTCTGACTGCCAGTCGAATGAAGGAGAAGGGAGGAGCGAGTTCGTAGCTGTCACCATGTTATGTTATACCTGTGTTAATGTAATATGGTTAGGTATGTGTGTGTATCCCGCAGCTTTCGCCATGTTATGTTATACCTGTGTTAATGTAATATGGTTAGGTATGTGTGTGTATCCCGCAGCTTTCGCGGATAGTATCAATAGGCAAGGGGTCCAGTATCAAAGTTTATTAGAAACAACAATGTATAAAGCGAGCGATACGTTATATATACTATTGGTGGGCGGGGCTTCGTGGGAAGCGCTCAGCCAATAGGGAGTCATGCACAGTGTCACGGTCTACGGATTGCATTGCGGAATGCCTATTTGCCTATTCGTATGTTCGTGTCTTATATTTAGGATGCACGTTATATAATAGTGATATCTAAACGGAATATCTATATACGTATATGCGTACATACGCAGATATATATGTATATGTAAATACATGCATATACATATGTATCTATATAAGTTATAGTAACATATCGATATGTATATCTGTACACATGTAGATATATATATATATATATATATAAGTATATATATAGTCATAGTACAGTGGATATATATATATATATACGAATACATGGATATGTGTCGACATATAACAGTGTGAGGGTATATCAGGAGGTGTCGTGTCTAAGAATATATTTTTTAATAATTATTGGAGCGTGGGAATCAAGAGTAGTTGAAATAGCTGTACATAATCTTCGAAGTAGTTATTTGGGAAGGATAGGAAGTCTCTGATTAAATCGTGAGGGTTAAGGGCATGCCGCAGCGCTCGCGCGAATAGTCAAAAACACATGTAACAGATGGGCATATACATGGTATATGCAACTAAGGCTAACAATATAACTATTCAGTGTATTGAGATAATTTTGTTATCATGTTCATATTATACAAATACATCTTTGTAAAGAATACAATTTTCAATATATACTATACTATATATATATGTATACATATAAATAACATTTTTATTTTGTATGTATTTTGATTATAAAATAAAGAATTTTATAATATGCTTCTTTGTAATTATTCATATAAATATATTCTCTATATAACAATAACAATTATTAAAAAAGCTGCAATAGTTTTTTCTGTAACCACTCTAATGCGTACACACCTAGCATAAATATTGATCATCTAATAAATCGCATTTGAAGTTTCATACCAAATAATTATTTATATATTTGTAATAATTATTCCTTATCATTAGGCTCATTTATCATTCATTTATACATAATTATAGTAGTAATATATTTCTAAAGTACACATAATATATATATTCACTATTTTAATAATAAAAAGGTTTTATATTCACTATTTACTATAATTATAATTACTATATTCACTATTTATATTTACTATAAAATTGAAAGATAGCATATCTTTAAATGTATCTAATTGGTTCATAATACTCACGTGAGTAAACACTGAGTAACAAAGAAATTATAAAAATAAATAATGTAAACAAATCTTATTTAATTTTTGAAAATCAGCGATATATTAGCTATAAAACATAATAAAATGATATATGTCAGTTATGCTTGATATAATATTAAAATTTAATTACTTATATATATTTTTAGATAGAGAATGGTGATAAAAACATGTTTTTATGTGATTTATAGATCGTTTTTGGATACCATTTTTTCACAGATACTAAATTACTTATTAAATGATAGTTTTATGGAATAATATTTTTTTTTTGTTTTATGAAAAGTTATCGTTTTCAGCGCTGCGACCTCCCCATCATTTTATTAATGACATTTGTTTTGCGTAAATAATGAATGATAGTGCACATCCCATGGGATGGGCGGTTTTGCGGGATTGAAGGGTAAAATAGATAATGTGATGATCAGTAATGCAAGGGCCAGCATAGTAGCATAAATCAATGTGAATGACTAATGGGTAATGAGGAGATCGATAGTATTACGATATATGTGTGTGGGGTAAGTATTGCGAAGTTTAAAATTGGAATATGACTGTAGGATATATATATATATATATATATATATATATATATATATATATTGAGTAGAAATTTAGAATAATAAATTGATTGGTTAGTGGTAATGTTAAAATCACCTATAATGATATTAGATTCAGATATTAGATGGGTAAATGAATAACACTCAGAGATGAATAATGGGATTGAGGCCCGTAGCCATGGGGGACCTCCAGGGGTGAGGTCCCCCTTGAGATCGGGTAGGCTCCCATAACTCTTTCCCATATTAGTTTTTTTTAAATAGTATTTACCAATTATTCAGTTATATTTATATTTTTATTTTATAATTTTATTTATATTATATTTATTTATTATAATCTCTATATTTTAGTAATATACATTAAAGTGGGGATCCATTTCAGTATTTATGGTTTATAAAATATTTTGTAAAATTATTGTAAATATTAAAAATAAATTTTAATAATTTAATTTTAATTAATTAGTAGTTAGTAACTACCCTAACATGGGCAAACAACAATAAATATTTGGTTTTTTAACTAAAACAGGAGCAGATAAATTATAGATCACATAATAGCAGTAACATAATCAAATATCCAACCTCCCAAACCGAAACAATAGCACTACAAAATAAGAAGAATTTTTTTTTAAATTATCATCCATCTGATCTCGGAAATGTTTGTCCTAAAAGTACAGGTGGTAGAGCACCCGGGACATCTTTTGGAAATAAAATAAGAAGATTTACCGATAATATGAATTTACATATATATATAAAATAAAGCAAATTTAATTTATATCCATTTGTAGATGATATTACTTTTACAGTAAGTGGTTACACCTATTGGAATAAAAAAAAGCATAGAATCTGCAAATTATATAAGTTATATTAATCTAAGTGCAAATTCAGCATGGAATTAGAATTAAATACAATACAATATTGCCATATATCATTAATATTAGTATGGTAGAAGAAAATATATATTACTTAAAATCAATAATTAATACTGTGAAATCCACCATCATTAATGAATTACCTTCCAGTGGTGATGACCAGATTGGAGTATTTCTTAATAATATAATTATTTATACTAACTAAGTAGTTCCAAAGTTCGCCACAATAGCAAATAGAATACATGAAAATGCTAAATATACATATCAAACTATACAAAATGAAATAATTAATATTATGCATAATACATTAAAATAAACTATTATTAAGAAGATTAATGAGTCTAAGTATTGTATTATAAATGTGATGAAACTAAAGACAAATCTCATGTAGAATTGCTATCTATTTTAATAAGGTAAATACATATCTTATTATTAAAATGTAGTAGGTTTGAATATCGTATTGTTAACATATAATCTTAAGGTATTTGAATTGTAACTACGATGCAAAATAAGTTTTGTTTGGGTTCTTTAAGTTACCTGTATTAAATTATGAATATATAAGAACTTAGCATATCTCCTTTAAATAAAGATCGTTTGATCGGACAGTGTCATGATGGGGCATGCGTGATGTTTCACACTTAGAGTGGTGTTCAACACCGAATAAATAATATTTTAAAAATAAACGTTCCTTATATGCATTGCTATAGGTACATAATCATACATTACGATGTATGTAAAAACAATGATTCAATTTAAACATTTTTTGAAACATATCTACGAGCTTAACATTCATTTCTAGTGGACTTATTGTTACACAATCTATAAACAAATTGAAAATATACATCCCATACCAAAACTATTGGAAATCAAGTGACTTGGACATTATAATATTACGAAGGCAATACTTGAAAATTACAAATAGATACAGGAATCTTTATATTAGTATACCAAGTGTAAATATATTTATATCAACTAAAAATATATTGGATTGAAAAGTTTAATAAAAAATAATTTTTAATAATTTTATAATTATTTTCTCCAAAAATAATTTATCTAATTAATCTTAGGTTCTGAAATGTATGGAATATTAAGTATATTTATGTCGGTAAAAAACAACTAAAAGAAGGAAAAATCAGTTTAATAGATTGCTATGCATTAATTATATTAATATATAAATGAATTTAAAAGAAAAAGAAAAAAATACCTACATCCATATTTAAAAAAAAAGTCAAAGAACTGTTGGTTGATGAAGAACCCAGGTAAAAAAGAATAAGAAAATTGTCAAATTTAATGATTTTATTAGATATGATTTTGCAATTGAATAAGTAGCTAACAGAGAAAACTACCATGTGTAATATCAGATCATTGATATGATCGTTGCTGAAAGTGAAAGGATGTTCGGCGATAATTTGGAATCACTATGTGTATTACAAAAGTAAAAATGTATTCTTTACATAACAAATAAAGTAAAGTATATATTTGTAGATATATCTACGTTACATCCTTAATCAAACTAGCAGACAATATAGACAAAATGTATTTGTTTAAAGACATCTATTTATTTAAGAATTTAGTCAAATATAAGGACAAGATTCTATCAATGATACATTAGATTTTCTTATGGATTATGCGTATACGTAAGAGGAAAAATAAATTAAATGTACTAAAGTGCATATCTTTCTCATCATAGTACTGAAACTTCCCTTACTTTGATCATTAATATAGTCGCATATCTCTTAATAATAAAGCCACATGCTATATCGTGCTACTAGATTTATCTAGTACTTTTGATGCTATAAATCATAATATTCTTTCCATTAGACTTAATGAAATTGGTATTCCACCGTTGGTTTATGTATTTTGTTTCATTTAAAAATCTTCGGTGAAGATTAAATTATCTTTGTATCTCCTTATGTTAACATACATAGTGTTCCACGAGTATCAATTATTGGCCATATATTGTTCAATATTTATATTATTCATATAAAATACATTTTTCACAAATATCCTAGATTCACTATAATCTTTATGTTGATTATTTACATACATTTATGCCATTTCCTAGTTCTAGTGATTCTGATCTGTTTCAAATGTATATTATATATAATTAAACATGATAAATTATATTACTATTATCATTGAATGGTTCACTCATAACTCTCTTTCCTTAATATTAAAATTAAAATTAAATTAAATATGACTAAAACTGATACTATCATAATATCTAGATCTAGTTCTCCTCTATCAATCAATCATCCTTTTCTACTATCTCTACTCTTCCAATTTTTCAATCTATAACTACCTTTGATTTTTCTATAACATCTAACCTAGACTACTCTCCACATATTAATAACATGATGCGCACTGACACTATTTTCTATATAATTATAGAAAATGTCAGTATAATATTACCTTTGCTATGAATAAATGTGTAATGCACTCACTAGTATTCAGTACACTTATCTATTTCTGTTCATTATTGTGTAATTTACCTGTCAACCTGGTGTATAAACTTGAGCCTATTCAATGTGCTATACGTGTATTATATAAACTAAACTATGCCTTGATAGTTTCTATATCTTATTTTATGCGATCACTAGGTTGACTTAAGTTTGTATATATTTGTAAAGATATGCTATTGTGTATTACTCATAAGGCTATATACCTGTATTTCCTGAATAGCTGGTTCAATATATTATTATTCAGAGTTCTATCAGATCTAGACGGAAGTTCCATGTCATGAAATTGGTGTAACGCTCAACATCATTGGCATATTCTGGATCATCTTTATCGGTTATTGCTCCGAAAATATGGAATTAACTGTCATATGATATTTGTTGTACAACATCACTTTCATTATTTAAACGTAAACTGTATGTCCATTTTAAATCATTGTAATTCGTTCTATTTTGTTATTTGTTTTCTATTTATTTTTGTTTTTTATTATATAATGACGCCTGTTATAACCACCATGTGTTTACGATGTCATAATGAACTAGATTTTATTTTTGTTATTTTATTATATGCATATACATTTATGTTTATACACATTTTGTATTTTTATTTATTGTTTATTTATACACTGTGTAATTCACATTATGCGTCAACATAAGTAATAGAGTATACTTGTAAATTACCAGTAGTGATATTATAACTAGTAAATTAATTTATAGTCATTACATTGTAGTCTTAAAATTGTGTGGGGCCTTGCCCCCCCCAGGTATAAATGTCTGGCTACGGGCCTGATTGAAGTAGGGGGTCGGTAAAATAGTGATATATTTAAAATATTGGAGCGTGGGGTTTACTGGAAAAGTGTTACGCCTCAGAGTGATCATGATTATTGTCACGCAGAGAAGATACATGAAGGGAGGATTTATAGATAATGACAATACCATCTCCATACTTGTGGGTATTATATATAGGCTAATGAGAAAAATAGTAAGGTCTAGTATTGACAACATAAAAATATGAAACGAATTATATTTACCATATACGGTAATATATATATATATATATATATATCAGTGTTCATTCTAGTTTTCAGGGCAACTACCAACAACAAATTATTATAGGGCATTTAAATATATTTTACTAAGTAAAATGTAGGATGACATATATGGGTAATTTCGCCATCTATTTATAAATTCATTTATGATAAATAATATATTAGATGGACACTTATACCCTGAGGCAATTTAAACCTGTAACAATTGTTACTTACAAAAGCTACTTAGGAGACTTTTTGAATTAGAGATGTAAATAAATAGCAAATAAGTATTCGATTCGATTACATATTATTCGTTTACAATTAAATGATTTACATATTGTAATTCTAATACATTGATATCAAATCATTCTTTTTATATTCAATCTCTCAACATTTGATTCATGAGATATTCAGATATTAAAAATTTTAAATTCTAGCATTTATAATATTGAAAATTATGTTGTCGAGATCTTATAATATTGAAAATTATGTTGTCGAGATCTTATAATATTGAAAATTATGTTGTCGATATGTTATAATATTGAAAAGTAGGTAGTCGAGATCTTATAATATTGAAAATTATGTTGTCGATATGTCTTAATATTGAAAATTATGTAGTTGAGATCTTATAATATTGGAAATTAGATGGTTGATATGTTATATTGAAAATTAGGTAGTCGAGAAGTTATATTTTTAAAATTAGATGTTCGAGTAGTTTGATATATAAGTAATTTGGTTCTCGATAAGTTATATTATTATGATTATTGTAATATCATATATATATATATAATTATATATTTATTATAATAATGTAATAGTACTCTATCAAACTTATATATATACACTTATTTTTTTATATAAATGTATTGGTAATATTACTAATCAATCGAATAGTATATTTATAATTTAAACTTTCATATTATTATAATGATTATTATAAGCATAATGATATATTTCGCGAGAAACACCTGTATACTATTATGTTAAGTATACATGATTAGTTATTTGCTTGGAAATGTATTTATAGGAATATATAAATAAATAAGTTTCTATATAATACAAATTATAAGATCTACTAAATATATAATATATATAGTAATTATTTTCAATAATTATATATTATATATATATACAATTAACGATATATAATATATCATACTTATAAATACTTAAAAATACTTATAGGTAGATAAAAATATACAAAAATACCTATATCTATATTAATATTATTATATCATACTGGTACACATTATTATATATAATTTATATAAGATATTTTAATTTCATAATATACAAAATTAATTAGAATGTATATTATTATTGTATTGATTATTAAAATGTAATAATTTGTTTGCACATTTTTGTTAATATGTTTTGTTTAAATACAAATTAAAAAAAAACATAATATGAATTGTATTATATAATTTAATAAGCTTTCCAGTGATACCAATTTTATCATAATAAAATCAATATAAAATATGTCATTCTCATGTATCAACATGCAGTACGTACTCCGTACAATGGTTGATTTTAAATTAAATATATATAATAACTAATAAGTAGTATAATACATGATATATTTTAAACATTATATATTATATATAAGAATAATAATTATGATAAGTATGATAATTAATATATAATATGATATTATTAAATATTAATGTAATAATAAAAATAATAATTTTAAATTTAATAATTAGATTAAAATACATTTAAAAAGTATACAGTTTAATTATTATGAATATAAAAAACAGTGAACTTATTAATAATATTGGTGATTAAATGTTTCATTATTTTTATATTTTCATGGTTTTTAATATGTCATATATCACTTTAATATTACGTTTTAAAATAGGATTTTGAATAAATATATAAAAATTACAAATTTTAAATAAAACAATCACGTGATTTATATTGGGAGAAAAGAATTGGAATAAAAATAATTATTGAATTAATTTTCATATATTATTATAAATATAAATTGGTAGCAAATTCACTACCCAATATTTAAAGTTTGCTACCCAATTTTCATTTTGGGTAGTGAATTTGCTACCCAATCTAAAAATAGATTATTCTAAATATATTTCAAGCAGTTTATTATCATATTTCATATTTAATTTGAATTTGAATCTAAATTGTTTGTTTATATAAAATATCAAACGGATATAACAAAGGGCAAATAGTATATATTCGCCATTATTTGAAAAATAATGAATTTATCCTATTGTTATGACAGAAGTTATTCATATTCTCCATTATTTTAATACTTAAATAATAATAGAATAATAATAATACATTTAATCACCATTTTATAAATATTTATTGAAAATCTGCCATTTATTAAATAAAAATTCTTCATTATTTTAATACTTAAATAATAATACATTTAATCGCCATTTTACAAATATTTATTAAAAATCTGCCATTTATTAAATAATAAATTCTTCATTATTTTAATACTTAATAATAATATAATAATAACACATTTAATCGTCATTTTATAAATATTCATTGGAAAACTGACATTTAATAAATAATATATATTCCTTTAATTATAGATATAACACATTTAATTAATGATATTACAAGTATATTAATAATAACTTAATAATTAAACTTAATCCATATAATTATATATTTAGGGCAGCTACCCACAAAATTAGGGCACTTCCCAATTTGGGTAGCTGGGTTGCTCTAGAATGAACACTGATATATATATATATATATATATATGTATATAAATATTAAATATATTTAGGTATAAATTATACCGTATAATATATAGATATATTATATGAATATAATATATGTAATATTTTTTAATCTAAATATGATGATTATGATAATAATGACTTAGACTTTGTCTATAAACTGATTTAATTCATTCATATATATATAGGCATAAATAACATAAATAACTTTAAATTCGATATTATAATCGAAACAAAGTGTGTGTACATTATATAAGAGTTACATAAATATGCTATTATATCAATATCTATTAATCACACTAGTAAACATACCGACCATGTCATTTATATGTTATATTCATAAATAAATGATAACTAAATATAGCTTTAGAAAAGCTAAATAATCTGGAAAATACATATCTATATTTAGTTTTATGGAAAACCCACCATTAATAGTGTATACAATGAATAATGTACGTGCGCTCTATTTGATGAATAGTATTAATATTAATTCATTTACATATATTTATGTATGCCAATTTTTAGATATATATATATATATATGTTTAAGTTATAATTCGAAAACTATCTAAATATATTAATTCTATACATAAATGTATAGAATTTGCCTGTGTGGATCAGTGGCTAAGGCGTCAGACACACAAGCAGTAGGACACGGGTTCGAGCTTCGTCCGGACCATTAATTCATTTTATAAAATGGGTCTTAAAATATTATTTAGAAGTGATCATATATAATTTTAAATAAATGATCGGATCTCTTTAAAACCATAGATGCCTTAACATGAGAGCGGCTTCGAAGGGACATTAGAGCCATATATGGTTATAAGTGAAAACTTCATCTATGTTCCTGTGGGATGAAAGGACCCCACCAAATAAAAATAATGATAACAATAACAATAACAATGTATATAACGTTATAATCCGCTATGCCAGGTTATGATAATTATACAATAATTATCCTTACCAATAATTAATTAAGTGAATTTACGTTTTTCAGTATTTACATCTACTATATAAAATAAATTCTATTTAATGTGAGAACCGGGGGACGTCGCGAAAATATGTTATACCCTATCTTAATAAATGTTCACCCGAATGGTCTTGGCCTGGACATTTTATTGAATTTCGTACCTTAAGACCGAAAAAAACCCCAATTGACTTTTTGCCATTAAAATGATTGTTTGTTATATAAAATCTGTCGATACATTTTTTTGAAATATTTGTGGAAATTCGTTTGAAATATTGTTTTCAAAATATTTTTAAAAAATTTTTAAATATGTGTAAAAAATTTTTGGATATTTTTAATATATTTTTACATTATTTTTATATATTTTATAATTTTAAAAATATTATTTGAATTATTTTGTTATATATTTTCCACTAATAGTTAAATATTTAAAACAAATATTTGTGTACAGTTGTGTATTTTTAACAAAGTTTTATGAATAAATCTTAAAATTGAACAACCCTGGGCACAGTTATAATAAGTAAATTAGCTAGAATATTAGTAAAATATTAGCTTGGAAAAAATTAAAAGATTATAAATTCAGAACCTGGAAGAGCTATAATTAATACATAATAAATCTAAAACCTAGTAACGCCTGGTCAGGTAAGGCTAATTAGTATATAGAAGATAATAGATTAGTATCAATGACTTTATAATAATGTGTAATACACATTGTGTATATATCTTTTCTAAATTTGGTATATTTATATATATTTATATTTAGATATAAATATATAGGTATAAATTATACGGTATAATATATTGGTGTATATTATATGAATATAATATATGTGTTATTTCTTAATCGAGATATGACGATGTTGATGATGGTGATGATAATGATTTCATAGATGCATACATATATATATATATATATATATATAAACTATATACCTAAAATTCGATATTATAATCGAAACAAAGTGTGTGTACATTATATAAGAGTTAAATAAATACGTTATTATATCAATATCTGTTAATCACACTAGTGAACATATATGTGGTATACCATGTAATCTATATAGTATTCTCATAAATACACGACAACTAAATATATACATTAAAAAGATAACAGATCTGGAAAATACATATCTATATTTAGCTTAATGGAAAACCCAACATTACTAGTTTAAACTATGAATATTGTACCTCGCGCACTCAATTTGATTAATGGTATTATTATTATTCATTTAGGATTCTACATATATTGATTTATGTCACTTTTTAGATATATTGTTTAAGGTATGATTAGAAAACGATATAAATCTATGAATGCTTTATATACATTGATATAACGTTGTCCTAATCATCTACGCCTAGTTATGATCATTAACGTAACATAAGTGTGCATCATAGTTTTTAATGTGTAAGTCTAATAACGATTTTATTTATAAATTATATTTGAATTGAATGATGTTTTTCTATATTATTTATATATTCATTCCAAAAAAGATAATATTATTACACTATAATACGATTTATAATTACGTATATGATTACGTATATAATTACGTATATAATGTATTATATAATTACGACATAGATTTAAAAATGAGTTTTAACAATGATTTTTTTTA
The DNA here is from genome assembly GCA_964019155.1 of Osedax fenrisi. Taxonomy (NCBI): domain Eukaryota; kingdom Metazoa; phylum Annelida; class Polychaeta; order Sabellida; family Siboglinidae; genus Osedax; species Osedax fenrisi. The sequence goes on along the minus strand of OZ025240.1, from coordinate 28,313,682 downwards.
TATCAAATTCAAAATGGGACTCTTGTAGAATGAATCATGGTCCATGATGCAATATGATAAATCACTCGAGCGTAAATTAAAAGTTTCACAACATATACATTAGCAGACGTACTAAATAGCAGATTATTTTAAAGATATGCTGTGTTATTAACTATATTTTGGTCAATATTTATTTTGAAATATCAGACATAGGCCTATAATGATATTATTAGTTGTTAATTAATTTTGATTCTGTAGTAATTGAAATATTATATTTTAAATGATAATCATCATTTATTTTAAAATACTAGATGTATATGATATATTTTTGAATCATTTACCAAAATGTTTCCACTAAATTGATCACAATATGTTTGCATTATGTTATGTTGACCTTAATATTTATTAATTTATTTTTAAGTAAACAAATAACAATTATTATTTAAATATTTAAATATATTAATACAGTATTTATTAATGATTAATGAATACATAATACATAACATATAAATGCTATATATATATATATATATATATATATAGGTTCGTCAAGTCCTATGATCCATAAGGCATAGGACTTGACGAACCCACACCTTATAAGTTGAGACGCCATTGTCAATATGCGTGTTATAAATAATACAATATAAATTACATGTAAAATTGATACTTAACAAAATATTTTTTTTTTTTTAAATTTAAATTTTGTTTTTATTTAATTTGTTATTAATTGTTTCGTGTAACTATTAATAATATACTTGTAATTATCTTATTAATTATAATGTTATCCTATCCTTTATTTTATTTTCATTATGTTAATATAATTATCTATTTTTCTCCTTATAATCTATTGGGTGAAAAACTCGACAAGCCATGCTTTTTCTTTCATCCAGGCTATCGCCAATCTGATATTATTATTATTATTAATAATATGATATATAAAACTATTTTTTATAATAAAATTATATAATTCGTAATTATATAATTAAATATTGGTATAATAAGAATGTTAGAATGTTGATAACTATACAATATAGTATAACATCGATTGATGAAATGAAATGAAATGAATTTATTTTTTAAAGAAACATTATTAGGTATAATAAACCTATATTAAACAATATATATATATAATAAACAATTATTTGTTAATATAATAAAAAATAGTTCCTTTAAGGTACATAAAGAAGTCTTTACGACTTATATGAATTATGCACCAGAATAGAAAAAACAATAAACAATAGAAAAAAACAATAAACAAACAAAATATAAAATAAATTGTAAGTTAAATTGTATGTTAAATTGTAGGTTAGAGGCTATGAATAACTATAAATAACTATAACCAGCGAGAGAGAGGCATATATGTGTCAGATGACTCCATGAAGTTTCAGCTTTCAGGTAAAGGGTCGACCAAATCCTATGTCGTGAGTGTCTATCTTCCGTCACAAGATAGACTTCTGACATCCCTACTCCCGGAGACATATCACCAAGCATCCACCACACATATGCCGCTCTCAACTTGATAATATGAAACACATTATATATATACATATATATAATCACACGTACAGTGTATGCATACGTCGTACACATACATACACACACATACACATATACAGATACAAACAATGATGAGTGATATAGCCTCTAACAATAAATAATATATCAAAATAATAAAAAAACATAAGAAAACAATAAAATAAAATAAAATTAATTTTAAATAAACTTAATTTTGTTTAGATATTCATATAAAAATAAATTCAAATTTTAATCGTTTTAAAAATATATCAATGGATTTGCTTCCTCTTATTGATACTGGAAGACTGTTCCATCTTACTGGTCCATAATAAACTGTATGGAATTTATTAATATTATTATAGATCATGGGTAAAATGAAAGTATTAGTATTGCGCATTGAATATTTATTTATTTTTAATTGAAACATATTTTGTATATTGATATCAGAGTCATTTATAAATACTCTATACATAATTTTACATGTTTTATAGAATATAATGTTGTCAAAAGACATAATATTATTGTTAATATAAGTACTAGTTGTATTAATTCTGCTTTTCAATTTAAATATTAATCTTATAATTTTATTTTGTGAAATACGTAATACATTCATTTTTGAATAATAATTGTTACCCCATATATGGGTACAATAAGTTAAATGGCAATGAAATATAGAATAATAAATAAGTTTTAGGATATACGTAGGAAGTACGTTACTTAATTTACGTAGTGTTGCAATGCCATAATATAGTTTTTTTTTAACATTATTGAATTGTTGTTTCCAAGACAACTTATCATCAATTATTAAGCCAAGGAATTTTATACTCCTAGACCGAGCTATAATTATATTATCTAATGTAATAATAAATTTTAATTTAGGTTTGTTGAAAATATAAATATGAGGTTTTTAATAAATTAATAGTTAATTTATTTATAACTAACCAGTTTCTTAATTGTAACAGTACCTTATTCATTGATAACTCCAATTGAATACTATTTTCATTAGAGAACACAAGGGTTGTGTCGTCGGCAAATAGTATATATTTACATTCATTGGATATATTTACTATATCATTAATGTATAGAATGAATAGAATCGGGCCAAGTACCGAACCTTGCGGTACTCCATATTTAATACTATTAAGTTTTGAAGATGCATCATTATTAGAAACATATTGATTCCTATTACTTAGGTATGAAGTTAATAAAGATAAGATTCGTCCTCTAAAACCATATTTACATAATTTTTTTAATAAAATGTTATGATTTATACAATCAAACGCTTTTTTAATGTCAATTGATATAACCGAAGTAATTTTATGTTTTTTAGTAATGATAGAATTAGTTAAATCTAATAATGCATCTTCAGTAGATATTTTATTCATGAAACCATATTGAGAGGTGTTTATCAATGAATATTTAGAAATAAAACTATTAAGTCTACATTTTAATAGTTTTTCAATAATTTTAGAAAATTGTGAAACTATTGATATGGGTCTGAAATTAGAGGGATCTTCATAATTACCTCCTTTATGTAACACAATTACCTTAGCTATCTTTAAACAATTAGGAAATATACCCTGTACAAATATGTTATTGATTAATATAGTCAATGGTTGGCTTATTGATATAATTATGTTTTTAATAAAGCTGAAAGATAAGTTATGATAATCTAAGCTTTTTTTCGATTTACAAGTAGTTACAATGTCAATAATTTCTTGTTTATTTACAGGTTTAATAAATAATGAATTATGTTGATTGTGTATTGAGTTCGTGACATCATCATAATTAATGTTATTACATAATTGACTCGCTAATTTATCACCTATATTACAAAAAAAATTATTAAATGTATTACATTTATCATAATCTAAGTTGATATTTTTATCAGTTATTTTGTTACTTCTATTTGTTATTAATTTTATTTTATTCCAAATTACTTTAGAATTATTTTGATTTTTTCGAAAAAAAGTACTATAATAATGATTTTCTGCTTTTTTTAATATTTTACTCAAACAATTTTTATATTTTTTGTAATTTGAATTATTGGAAACTGTATGATTTTTTTTATAAATTTCAAAAAGTTTATTTTTTTTAATTATGCATTTTTTTAAGCCATGCGATAGCCATGGTTTATATTCTGAATTTAAATTTATTTTTTTAGTGGAAGAAAAATTGTATTTATTAAATAGTATAATATTAATAAATTCTTCAAATGAATCATTTATATTAGAATTATCTAGTATAGATGACCAATCATAATTTTTAAGGAAAACATTAAAATCAATTAAATTCTGTTCAGATATGATTTTTATATATTTACTAAGTTTTTTATTTTTTTTATTTTTTGTATAAACCATTAACTTAAATATTGAGAATATAGGTAGGTGGTCACTCAAGTCTGTATATAATAGTCCATTAGAACATGGAATTGTATTATTATTGGTATAGATATTATCTATTAATAAAGATATACTATCGCATATTCTAGATGGTTTTGTAATTAATGGATGTAGATCCAAAGAGTGTAATACATCAATAACATTATTAACTTTGGGACATTTGTCTTTCATTAAATTAATATTAAAATCTCCACATAAATAAACATTAGAATTATTCATGAATGGATTAATTATATCAAAAAGGTCATCGGAAAAGTCAGTAATATCATATTCTGGATATTTATATATGCCACTAACAATAATTTTATTTAGATTATCTAATTCTATTTCCGCGCCAACTATATCAAATTTATTTGGTATTGTTTTACATAATATATCGATCGATTTAAATTTGAAATTATTATTTATATAAATAGATGTACCTCCACCTCTTTTATGTAATCTAGTAGTGTGAAGAGCGTTATATCCTTTAATAAAATGTATATTTGAGTTAAATTCATTTAACCATGTTTCTGTAATAACAATTATATCGAATTTAAGTTTTATACAGTCTAAGTAATTTGTTATATTATTAATATTTTTAGAGAGACTTCTAGCATTAAAATGAATAATTGAATTGGTATTATTATTATTATCATCGAATATATTAGAATTAGAATCATAATAAAAACATTGATCATCTATTTTAGTAATTAATTTATTATATAACACAGAATCAGATATATCTATGTCGAATTCACTATACTTTTTTAAAAAGTTATTAATCATGTAAATTTTCCTGTGTAATATTTTCCTGTGTATTATCTTTTTCCATATCTTCCTGTATATTGTTCTCCTGTGAATTATCTTTTTCTATAACTTCCTGTGTATTATTTTCCTTTGTATTTGATACATAGATAGGGTATTATTAAAATTGTTTATTCATATTTATGCAGCTGTTATTGTGTTAAAATAGATTAAATATTAAAGATTATTATTATATTTTCCTTATTATTATCTTAGCTATTCAACTCTATGAATATAAACTAAATAGGTTAAATATGTATGTTACTTATGCGTAAACGTTAGTTTAATGCACACTACAAATGTTTATAATATTATATATATTTAACACGTTATAAATAAATATAGAACAATTATATATGTTGATACTAGTAATATATATATAAAATAAAGTAATATATGTATATCGAAGTTTTAAAAGTAAGTGGGTCAAAGGTGAACTTTCTATATTATAGATTTACGAGAGTAATTGATTATATATACACGTATTATAATATATACGCCCAATGGTATCGCCCATTCTTCATAAAATATAGTGTATAAGACGATGTGACTTTATAAAATATATCAACTTTATAAATTATTATAATTATATTAAATATATTCAATAAAATGAATATTTTATTTATTAGTATTCTAGTTACATTGATAATTTCAGGTAATTAATTATATCTATAAATATTATATAATTATATACATGCATAGATAATTTATAATACTCTTTATTTATTCATATAGTATTTCATTTATAAATTAGAATAATATCTAATCGATAATCGTCAACATTGCCCAGTATCGTCGACACCATGCAAGAAAACATGCATCACTACCTGTGATAACTTGGAGGATGGGAAGTATCTATCTTGCGTAGGTTGCGACGTATATGTTCTATGTTGGTGGGGATGGTTTATCGATAATAGACCGTGTGATGGAGAGGTTTGGGATGCTGATTCGAAGATTTGCAGGGGAGTCTCGACTTGTCAATGTCCTAAAGGTTGCGTAAACACGTTATTATATATATTTAATTATTTATTATTGTTCAATTGAATTATTAATAATCATTTTAAATATAATTTATATATAAATATATAATAGAAAATGTATACATATATATTTATCTTGTTTATATATTACACTTATTTGCATCTATATATATAACGAATATATCTATTTAATATCTAATATATGACTCGTATATACTATTACCTATCAACAACTATATATATAATTTATTTTTACGAATATAATTCTTATATATTCCGAAAATACAATATTCATAAATATACGAGTAGTTTTATCGAATAACACGCCCCTTTAACAACACATACGACGCGACACCAATGATAACGACTACCCTCTTTATCCAGAAGCTTTAGACGTTAACGGAGAGTGGGGAATGTGGGGTCCGTTTGCGGAATGTTTCAGATCGTGTGGCCTCGGAGGTTAGTCACGTGTGACAACGTAGTACACGTGATCTAAACGACGTTCACACTGCAGCAATCATTTATAAATATGAGTACACGCGTATTTTAAATTATAAGCTTACTGAATATTAGTCTTCATTAGTATATTAGTATAGTATATGTACTATAGTTAGTATATACTATATGCTACTAATACTGTGTTAACTATAATTAAAAAAATATATATATATATATATATATATATAGGATATGATATAACGAAATGAATAACATGCGTATATCTATATATATATATATATATATAATTATATGGTCATATATATCATATTATATCGGTTATTACTATACTGATAAGGTGTGAAAAGTAGACAACGATCATGTGATAGTCCGGCACCGAAGGTGAACGGTTTACCTTGTCCTGGTTCCGGTGAACAAGTGGTGTCTTGTAATGAAAATGTCACCTGTCCTGGTTAGTTAACTGTGCGGCGCATATATATATATATTAATACAATATAAAATTACCATTAAATGAATTTCATATATAAAAAAATGATTTTTTTAAATTTATGTAAAAAAAATTAAAATATTCTAGAAAAAGTGAAAATTGCATTTAAATTTTATTTTATTTTTTTCAACTTATCTAATATCGTAATATTTCCAGTACAATAAATTTCAGAAGTATACAATATGTATTAGATACAGATAAACACATATTAAATGTCTTCCTATACTCTCCATTATAAAATTCCTATCTCTTCAATGTTAAACTTCTAGGCGATTTTGCCTGGACAACCACTTATCGGACATCAATTTGGTTTTGATATTTGGATTTGTAATCTCATTCTCCAAGTAACCGAAAGCGTCAAACGTTGATTTTCAATAATCATATAACATATGAGCCGCCTACTGTGCGGCAATACGTCACGTGACAACGGTATCCGCAGCTAGTGGTGCTGGTTGTATTACAGCTAGTGGTGCTGGTTGTATTACAGATAGTGGTGCTGGTTGTATTACAGCTAGTGGTGCTGGTTGTATTACAGCTAGTGGTGCTGGTTGTATTACAGCTAGTGGTGCTGGTTGTATTACAGCTAGTGGTGCTGGTTGTATTACAGCTAGTGGTGCTGGTTGTATTACAGATAGTGGTGCTGGTTGTAGTACAGCTAGTGGTGCTGATTGTATTACAGCTAGTGGTGCTGGTTGTATTACAGCTAGTGGTGCTGGTTGTATTACAGCTAGTGGTGCTGGTTGTATTACAGCTAGTGGTGCTGGTTGTATTACAGCTAGTGGTGCTGGTTGTATTATAGCTAGTGGTGCTGGTTGTATTACAGCTAGTGGTGCTGATTGTATTACAGCTAGTGGTGCTGGTTGTATTACAGCTAGTGGTGCTGGTTGTATTACAGCTAGTGGTGCTGGTTGTATTACAGCTAGTGGTGCTGGTTGTATTACAGCTAGTGGTGCTGGTTGTATTACAGCTAGTGGTGCTGATTGTATTACAGCTAGTGGTGCTGGTTGTATTACAGCTAGTGGTGCTGGTTGTATTACAGCTAGTGGTGCTGGTTGTATTACAGCTTGTGGTGCTGGTTGTATTACAGCTAGTGGTGCTGGTTGTATTACAGCTAGTGGTGCTGGTTGTATTACAGCTAGTGGTGCTGGTTGTATTACAGCTAGTGGTGCTGATTGTATTACAGCTAGTGGTGCTGGTTGTATTACAGCTAGTGGTGCTGGTTGTATTACAGCTAGTGGTGCTGGTTGTATTACAGCTAGTGGTGCTGGTTGTATTACAGCTAGTGGTGCTGGTTGTATTACAGCTAGTGGTGCTGGTTGTATTAAAGCTAGTGGTGCTGGTTGTATTACAGCTAGTGGTGCTGGTTGTATTACAGCTAGTGGTGCTGGTTGTATTACAGCTAGTGGTGCTGGTTGTATTACAGCTAGTGGTGCTGGTTGTATTACAGCTAGTGGTTCTGGTTGTATTACAGCTAGTGGTGCTGGTTGTATTACAGCTAGATACGTAATACTACTTCAGATCAGAAGTAGACATACGCATACATAATATAATAATATAACATATAAATATTTTGATATAAGAGAGTAAATGTATTATTAATATACTATAATATTCATACGTATGAATATATATATATATATATATATATATATATATATATATATACAGTCAAAGCTCGATAACTCAACATTGATGGGTCGGAGTTTTCATGTTGAGTTAGCGAGTATGTTTAGTTATCGGATGTATAAATTAATGACTTAATTAATGTTTTGTTCACATAAATGCATTCAAAATAGTACTCGTATGATAATATAATAATTGTATTGTATTTTTACGTTTATATATTAATATCCATATATTATTAAATAAAACCATGTTGAATAATGTATGTTGAATTATATTTGTTGAGCAATGTAGTTTTATTACATGTAAAAGATACGAATCCAACAACATATGTTTGTAATATTTTGATTTTTCATAAATGTTGAGTTATCGGATGTATATTTACATGTAATGTATAGGCTAGGATTATAAAAACGATGTTGAGTTATATGTATGTTGAGTTATATTTGTTGAGTAATAGGGTTTTTGTTAACATGTAAAAGATACGAATCCAACCAAATATTTTGTGGATGTTGAGTTATCGGCAATGTTGAGTTATCGGCATGTGTGTTACCGAGCTTCTACTGTATATATATTTATATATATATTTATATATATATATAAAATATATTACATTATAATATTTTACTATTATATAATGCAATATTATTTAATTTCAAAACAGACTGCACAAGAACTTGCACATCCGGAACACTAAATTCCTTGTGCACCTTATGCGAATGTGAAAATAGTATAACTGGAACCGTTAACGTTGGACAACTAGGATTAGCGGGTGTTGAAATAAGAGCTGTTAATCAAGCATGGTCACCTATCGCCATTACAAATAGTCAAGGTTTATAATTCTTATATGAACAATATTTAATTATTGTATCGTATACTTAAATTAAATTATTAGTTATTGAAAATGTTTATAATTGACTTACCAACAAGATTACATTAAGTTTACGTATACAATAACGGTGACCGATCCTTCAGGACACTTCCAGATAAACGGGTACTGTTCGCAAGGCCTACAGCTGATCGCTGTGAAGTCAGGCTACGCTACCGCACAGTACTCGTACGCTGCTACCTCACCCGCCACTGTCGTGATACCCATGTATAAACTCGGTTAGCTAGCGATGTAGGCCGCGGTTATAAGTAGTTTCGAACGCAACTTCGTTAGCGCGACGACGTGCAAGTAGATGTATGTGTGTGTGACGTACGCTGGCGATCACAGGCAGTACTAAACAGTGTTAATGACAACTTAGTTATTTCATTAATTAATTCATTAAAGTCAATTGACTTAACTATAGATATAAATGTATATAAATGTATGTATATATATATATATATATATATATATATATATATATATATATATATATATATATATATAGATAAATGTAATAATAAATGTATAACTAGACATGCGTTGGGTAGTCATGCATTTAATGGACGATTACGATATCACATAACTTGTGTTCACTCAACCAATCAACGTATATCATAATATAAGTATATTACATATTCAACATCTTATTTCTATTAAAACTGCATTTTTTAATGAATAGTTTTAGAAATTTAGTATGTATTATATAAAATTGATTAACAAATAAAAATATAGAAATAATAATTCATGTATAAATGATTTAAGGTAAGTTAAGCATTATTATTAGTTAATAATATAATACATCTAGTAGCAGAATATTAATAATAAATATCGTATGTCAATAACATTACTATAGTTATAATACTTGATAAGTATATTATATATATGTGTATAATAATTAGTATCATTTACATAGTGAGACCTTCAATTACATCGAACCCTACCAACCAATTAGCTTATCAAGGTAACGTAGTTACATTGAGTTGTTCTGCTACAAATATGATGACTATCGAATGGTTACGTATATTATTATGTAATATTACAAGTAATTATTAAAATATTATAGTTTTATTATTATGATTATTATAATATTACTATAGTAATATTATAATATAATACATATAGGTTACACTATAGTTACAATGATTAGTATTTATTATACTTAGTAATTTGCATTATTTTTAATATTTAAATAAAATTAAAAAATATATTAATGTAAATAATATATTGATTAATACTTTAAATTAAAAAAAAATATTATTCTTTAAATTTAAAATAATTAAAATCTTATTAGTTTGTGTGTTACTCTCTTGAAAAATAATTATTTGAAATTTAAATCTCATTCAATATTCAAATTAAAAATACATAATTATATAAAAAATATATATTTGATAGTTTAGTATTATAACTATAGTTGCACAATTAGTATAATGTATTATACAAGTTAATTACAATTGTTATAATTAGTTAGACTACAAATAGTAATATATTTATAAACATAATTGTAATGGAGTACACATTTGGAAAGTGGGATATTTAAATATGTAGTATATAATATAAATTACGTAGACGGATTAAATACAGAGTAGGTAATCTTTATAAATGTGGTTAGTCATTGTTATACTATGTTATTTACAATATGTAGGTATGCTATATACCCTACATATATCATATCCTGGTGAATTAGAGAATTTAAATTAAATAACATGGGTTTTATCTATTTATGTTCAATATTAAAGTTATTAAAAGTTATTATCCATACACTAATAACATTTATAATTGTATTACTATATATATATATATAATTACAAATATATTAATCATATATGTTATATATATATCACATATATTAATCACATATTCGTTATAACTAGTGGTTTAACCCGAACTCGGTTTCGGGTATCAATTCCGGGTTCTAGCAAAATTTCATGAGATCGGGTTTCGAAAAATGGTCCAAGAACGGGTCCGGGTTTTAGTAAATTAATTTCGGGTATTTGTGTAAAATAAAAATAATGTTAAAATTTTATATAAATTTTATAAAAATATAATTAATACTTAATTTAATTGATAATTATTATAATAAATTATTATAATGGATACAACTGATAACGTAATTATACTAAATATTGCCAAAGCCAAATATATACTATATGCCTATTAATCCTATATAAATTGTAATATCTGGAAAATAATTATTTAATTATTTCATAGATATTGAAAATTTCAATAATTGAAATGTTTATAATGTTATATATAATTGTACTACATTTTTGTACATAACTTATGTTTTAATACAAATTAAAAAAAACTACAATATGAAGTATATTATATAATTTAATAAGCTTTCCGGTGTTAATTATTGTATTACAATAGAATCTATATAAAAATTATCATTCTAGTAGATATTTGTTGATCATAATAACAAATATTTCACGATCTAATATTTATAAATTATATTTTGATTGTTGTTGCCTATCTATTATTTATTAATTATAGCTATTTCTGATTCTGTATTTCTGTATTGCTACAAAATATACTTTTTTATAAATGTTCTATAAATATTTTAAAAAGTATAATATTTATATCTTATAATATTTATATATTTATTATATAACTATAATATTTTAATTATATCTTAAAATAATAATATTTCAAAGATTAGTTGAAAAATATAAAAAAATATTTCAAATAATATTTTTAAAAATACAAAAAATATAAATAATATTACATAATATATTTTAAAAAATTTTCAAAAAAATGTCCACAAAAATGTTTACAAATATTTCAAAAAAAAGTTTTAAAAAATTTCAAAAATATTTCAAAAAATTTTCAAAATATTTTAAAAATTTAAAAAAAATTTCAAAAATGATCAAAAAAAATTCAAAAAAATTTCAAAAAATTTCAAAATAATACTTCGAAAAAATGTAAAAATAATATTTCAAAAAAGCGACGCTGAAGATTTTAGATGACGAAAAATCATTTTAATGGCAAAAAGTAAATTTTTAGGTTTTTCTGGGGTACGCGGTAAAATATTCAAAAAATTTACATTTATTATAAACTTTCATTATCTCGAAAGTCTCGAGATAATGAAATTTATAATTTGATTGTCTCGAGATAATTAAAATTAGGATTTGATTGTCTCGAGATAATGTAAAATAGGCTAAATTTAAACCACTAGTTATAACTAATAAATAGCGAACCGGGTATGAAAATAAAATAAATACTCTTATGATATATTTATATAGGTCAAGAAACCGTTGAACACAAATATGCATATATATTTTTATTTATTATATATATATATATGTTTTTAATTACATATAGGTTTTTAAACGGAGCTATCCTTGATGCTGGGTACAAGATGGACAGGGTACTAGTACATTAAAAGTTACCGAAGCTGGGGAATATAAATGTAGGGCAGTCTCTAAGGCTGGAAAAACATTCTCGACAACTGCAGTAGTTACTTTTATATGTTAGTAACGGTGATACATCATTGGTGTATGTATACGTGTTATAAATAGTATTACGCTTAAACCGTATTTATATATTTATATATATAAATATATATATATATATATATATATATATATATATATATATATATATATATATAAAGTGAATGTAGATATAAAATTTTAGATTATAATTCCATATAACTATGTACAATTAAATAATATCTATATATTATTTTATATAATATTATCAACATATTAAATAGTATCTTTAAAATATTTTCATTTTATTATCATATGATATATTAATAATATTTTAAATAAAATAAATTATAAATATACACTTTTAACTTAAAAGTTTTAAGTAATAATAATTTTTTTTTTAAATTAATTTAATTTGATAATTGTCATACTTTAATGAAAATTATTATAGATTATTATATATATATAAATATATAAAAGCTATTTTTGTGTTAAATATTGTATTAAATAAATAATAAGTTAATACACTTTTAGTAAACCATTACTTGTCCCATTAAATACATGTACAAATCTATGTAACCTATAGAACATAAGTTGTACTTACCCTTAATAGATAATTTAAAAAATAATAAATGGCAACCAATTATATTATAAATATGATATTATGAATATAATAACATAAGTGATATGTCATTGTAAAACTTTTAAATATTATCATTGTCTTTATAATAATTAATAAAATAAAAAGAGACGAAAAAACTGATAATATGTGTAAGATATTAATTTCTAAAAATACAATTATAAAATAAATATATAAATACATACAATTATATTTATAATTATCACAATATATAGAAGTATATAGTAATAAAATTAATCTGTGATATTACATTATTTAATTTAGCTAGTTATACAAAAATGAAAAACTTATTTTATTATATGACTATTAATTAATAGATTATTTTTATTTTAAAATAATTAATTATATAATTCCATTTTAACATAGAATACTATTTTATAGCTGGTGAAATTTCCGATTCGTGTAGCGATGTTAAAAGTAAGATTCTAATTCTGGAACAATCTTGTACCTACACCGACTCCAATAATGTGACTGCTGACGTTGTGGATATCGGAACTTGTGGTACGGAGGCTTGCATCTCCACTGGTACCAACGGAAAATCTGGTTTATAACACAATATACATAAATATATATTACATTGTCAGATATTATCTAATATATTAAATATATCCTTTAAGCCCAATAATAGATATACTAAACTACATATAGTGCCCAATAATTATGTACATTTATAACAATATTGTTAATAAAATAAAATATTATATAAAATATATATTACACACATTTAAAAAAAACGAATATTAATATAAAACATTGGAATTTGTCTATTACAAGTTAAATTTGTGTTGATGTATGTACTTGTTTATATATGTTATATTAATCTGGAAAAAATATTGAATATACTCATTATTCACAACATTTTACTTAAAATAGATTACAACTTCTAACTAGAAATAATATATAAAATATATACATATAAATATATTTATATATTTATAGAAATATATATATATATATTTCTATATAATGTTTACATTTCTATATAAAACGTTGATTACTTATAAATAAATAATATAGTGAAACATCTACTTAATTAATGATCTATCGAATACATAAAGTACGCACAGTAGCTACTTATTAAATACATTAAAGGATACGTGCGGCGCTGGCACTAACCAGGAATTGTTATGAAGAATGGTAAGGCCCTCAATATATTTTAAAGACTATATATTTTCTAGACTTGAATTTTATATTATCAGATTTCCATTAATTATAAGTTTTACTGATAACAATATCATGATACATATACTTATTGTACAATTATAAATACAATAATTGTATATTTAATAAATCAAAAATAATTTTAGTGAGTATTTTTCAATGATTTTAAACTCAATATTGTAATCAGGAATGACTTAAGGGAAGATGCAAATCAGGAAATTCCTCGGGCCTAAATAATTAAAATGGCTCATTTCTCCCCAAAAATTCGGGAGATCTGAGCCACTTTAATTTTTTTTAAATCTTATAATATAATTAAATTTATCATATTAATCATTTGCAATATTTGTTGTTTAATTATTTTTTCTAAAGAAATATATAACACTCGCAAAATCGTGTAATTCGAGTTTGTACATAGAACATTTACGTTGGAGAGGATATATCACAGTTCTCTCAATATTTACGTCACTATATATTTACATAAATTATAATAATGATTTATTATTATACATATTTTAAATAAATTGTTCTAGAAAATTTCACAATATTTTCTGATATTTAAAAAAAATGTTCAAATGGTATTCAGAATTTTTTTTTATTATTTATTTATTTCATTATATATCATATTTTATATATTTTAATATATAATATATAGCACAAACATAATTTATTTATATAATATATATATATATAAATATGTATCTTATATTACTTTATAATACCTTTATTATACGTTTAATAGTGGTGTAAAGTAATTATTAAACCCCTTTTTATTTTTCAAATAAATAAAATTCTACAAAATATTTTCAAAATGGTATGTCATGGCATACAAATCTATTCTTATTGTTTTCATAGTCATACATTTATTACATATTTATATAATAGAAATAAAAATGTGCTGGGTTTCCTAACTATTAATGTATCACCCACCTTCTTATATGGTCAACGGAAGTAAGTATACATTGCATATATCATGGTGTATATATTGATTCTACTTTGAATAGTATTGTATGGTATCTAATATATCATATTATATATCATACATATTATTATTTCATATTTATTGCAAAAAACTTTAAAATATTATATCTCGGAATGTATTGTATACACTTTATAATGTTAAGAAGATTCAACCGTTTAAACCGTTTGATTAATCTTTATACAATTTTAATATTATAAAATACTATATAAATGATACATAATACTATTGAAAATAAATATATTGATTATGGACGTTTATAATCATAAATTATAAATAATTATAACCACATATTTTTCAGTAAAAAAATATATGTATTTTAAAGTTTAATTGTGATTATCTAATACTAGTCATTAGCTCGTATGAAGTTAATATGAATGTTATTTATATATTAAAAAATATATTACTTTATCTTTATAGGAACATTTTATCAGATCTATTATTGCCTATATTTTATATGTAAACGCTACGAAGGTTTCCCCCTTAAGTCCATGTGAGCCCTTCAGATGTATAATGTATAAGAATAGGAAAAATACCCTTATTATAAATACATCTGATTATTTAATAATGAATGAATCATTCTAAAATAAATTGTATCTTATTAAGTTTAAATGACTCTTCGATAATTTCTGGATGGAAAATCAAATTTTTCGGGTTGGTCAAGAATTTGTTGGTAACAATTTTGTTAATTTTTTGGACCATTTTTTAAACCAATCAAATATTTTTTTTAAATGTGTCCAAAATATATTATGTTTTGTTATATGATATACAATCTGCAAAAAAAATATTTAATTCGGTAAATTTGTTACTGAGTAGATTTAATTTTAATATAAAAAACTTTATTCTGAGATAATAAACTTTAAAGTTTTCTTATACATTTTTTAATTTTTAATTTTATTTTGTTGTTTATCTAATTTAATAATAATTATGTATATTATTAATTTATATATTATACGATATACATTCTCTGAATACATTATTGAAATCTATAAATTATTGACAGTAGTAGTAATTTGAATAAGGAAAAATCAAAATCAACTTAGTTAATCAATTTATTGTAATTATTTATAAGTTATTTATAATAAATGATATGTATAAATTCTATTTCATAATAATAATAATCATTGAATAAATATATTTTTATTTATAATTACATATTTTCTCATATGATGACTTGATTATATGTCTTTTTTTTAATCGTTTAGAGATGTTAGCAATTTTTGAGCGGCTGGCGATTTTTCGTAGAGGTATAATTGTAATATAAAATAAAAATAATTTCTTAGAAATAATGCTCTAAAATAATACCTGTCATTCTTACTCGACCAATCAAATGATTATAACTATAAACATAACCTTTGACGTATTTGTATTTATCAAAATAGTATTATCGAATGCTAATACAGTTTTAAAATCAGGAAAATACAACATTATAAATGTCTAATTGAAAAAAGTTGATATTTTATTCGAAACAAAATATATTTTCCTCAATATTATTATAAAGAACCTATTTTAAAAGCCTTTTCTAACACTTATATGTAATAATTACTTTCAAAGTATAACATCTGATAAATAATATATTAAATAATCAAATTCAATCATAAATAAAAATGATAAATTTAATTATTTCAAAGGCCTCAAGGCCTTAATGATATATTGAATATATTAATCATTGTGAGAAGATATATTATAATTAGGTAAGATATATCTATAGATAGATAGTATAATATATATATATATATATATATATATATACATTGAATTGTTAATTATTATAGATTTTCTAAGTATACGTCACACTACACTATTGATGCTATAACATTCTTAATACCTGGTTTAATATATTTTATTGAACATAACAATCCTTAATCTTCACTAACACTCTTTTTAGTTCAGGAATATGAATATATGAATATTAGCTATTATATCTACTACCTTATTATTCAATAATCTTCAAACTTGACATACTTTTCTGATTCTTTTTGAATGTTGTTCTTCATTTATATTTACTACTTTCATTTTATTTTCAATATAATATACACATTTTTTTCTTTATTTTAATTATCATTATGTTTATTAAATCATCACCATCTAGTAAGTTTAATGATTTTGCTTGAAGCTTTTTTTCAATTAGAATAAAATACCTCAAATTTAATATATCTACAAATAATTTAAAAAAAATAGATAATTTATATATTTATTATATATATAATAAAGTATATACTTTCTAATATGATTTGAGGGTTTTTGTTAAACTTTAAACTATTTGTATTGATTTTAATTCAACATTACCATTAATTGAAAAATATTCAAAATAAAACTTGATATCATTATAACTGATGCATCTTCAGTGATGATTCATCAGTTATAATCAGTTTATTATTTATTCTGAATTGAATTCCTTTTCATGTCTTGCCATCATAATAAAATGTAATAGAGAAAGCGATACGAAAGTTGTTCTGTTATATATCTGTATATATTCTATGCATCTTTTATACCACATTTTTGATCTAAATACATTATTTAAATAAATATCAGTTCAACATTTGATTTATATTATCTTCATCACATGTTATGATAACATAATGTTATGTATTGATATATTTAATAATATTTTCATTTAGTATGTAGTATCCCATTGTATTATATTTATTATTTTATTTTGTATTGTCGGGAATGTGTATTTTGGCTTTTTGTGAGAACTCTGTATCTATTTATTTGTACATTATAAGATTATCATTAAGATTATCATTAAGATTATTAAGAATATCATTATCATTTAATATTTAAGATACTATCTTAAAGTTATTATTTTTAAATCCTTCATTTTTATCATCACCTAAATGGCAATAAATATTTGTTTTAATTATTAAAAAAAAATCCTATTGGGGCCTTGCGATCATCAGGTGTGCCTAGCCCCCACATCTCCACCCCCCATGGCTGCGAGGTTTAAATATATTTTGTAAGTAGTTATTATGACATATACATCTTAAGTAATAATAATTGTATACATTTTAAAATAAATACGCGAGTACTATTTATATAATTCATAAAAAATAAGTAACAACTCTAATTTCTTAATTAATTACAATATATTTAATTATGATCATGTTTACACTGAATTCAACACATATACTAAACTATCGTCACTTTTATGATGGAGATTGACAATTTAATATTAAACGTTAATAATATAAATATATATATATATAATAAAAATGTATACATTTTATTTATAATTTTATAATTGACGATAAGACGCAAAGAGATTTAACTAATTAAATAGTTTATTAAATACATGAATACATTAATAATAAATAAATATAATTAACGATATTTGATATAAATAGATAAATGTTGTATTGGAGTTCAAAACACTATGTTGGAAATTAAATGCAAAGGATTCTCGTACAAACAAGCGAAGATTACTAAATGCGGCTGTTCTGTATGTTCTTCTATTAGAGATGTCTACATCACAGGATTGGTTCGTATATACACGTATTTATATATATTACAATGTAATACTAATATTATTTTAAATTGTATATGTATTATTTAATTTCAAGAATTACTCAATTATATATATATATATATTTATATATATATATTTATAAATATATAATATATATATATATATATATATATATATATATATATATATATATATATTTAACTCAATAGAGAAAGTTAACACACCAATATTATTATTTAATCATACAAATTATTAAAATATAATATATATGTATGTGTGCATTTTATTTATTAATAATCAACATTGATATCATTACGCGCAGTTGATTGGCGATAATTTCGATGCTAGTAAGACAATGCCCATAATAAAAGTGCGGGATTACAATGGACCATCGATCAAAGTACAAAACGGAAAATTCACATTTTCCTCAGAAATTAAAGAAAATATTGTATTCTGGGTATGTAATAGGTGTTCATTATTAAATAATATATCTCATTAATTATCGAATAACTTATTCGGAATAAGTGTACTGGAGTAATATTAATAAAAGTTGTATTATTTAATGTATTTTATTTGATTTAAATGTATTAAGTATCTTTGAATATTTATAATAATATTTATTATAAACTATTTATATTATTTAATAATGTATTAATATATATATATATATATATATATATATATATATATATATATATATATATATATATATATATATATAATTATAATATAATATAAAATCAATAATATTATTCCTAATGAATAAATTTAAGGTAATAATATAATTAGTAATTATATATACATATAATATTAAATAGTTGTTAATATATATATATATTTGTATAGACAAATATATGTGTATATTCTCATAAAATTGCATAATAATTTCTATAGGTGGACGCTGATAATATAGTTAAAAAATTAGTCGTAGTTAATCTGCAAGATGACGTCGATGAATACTTTATCGAGATCACGGTTATACTGAAACCAGCACCTCAGCTCGTAAGAGCCAGTCAGATTACGAGTGAAGTACAGATAATATCACCTGCCGGTCTATCTAATGTAGCATCGCTTTCGTTTCCCCGATACGCGTTCCAAGTTAATATGTGCTACGTATTTAGTTATTTATATATTATAAACTTGTGTATAATTCATAAAAGTCTAAAAAAATACTTCTTTATATGCCCTAAAGGAACTATTTTTTACTATATTCGCAAATAATTGTTTATTATATATATATATTATTTAAACTGTTTCTTTAAAAAATAAATTCATTTCATTTCATTTATAGTAACATTTTATATTAGTATAAGTTAAATTATTAGAAAATAATGGTATAATTAATTTTAAATTAAATAAAAAATTATTATTGAAATATGATATTTCATTTATATAACTAATACATAATCATTAATTTTCATATAAATATATATATATATATATATATATATATATATATGAATATTAGTTATATATTCATTTAAAATATATTCATGTATGTGATATAATTCTATGCCATGATGTTTCTTAGTATCGCGATGGTAGAAAGTTTACTGGAGATGTAAAAGTATACGCCTCTTTCGCCGACCCTCGAAATGTACAATCTATACTTGCTGCCTCAGCTCAATTCACTTTCGCAGATGATGAAGGTATACACATTCACTAATATACATATCTTCATCTATATTGTTATCATATAAGCATTTATTATAAAGTTAACCATTATAATACTGCATCTTTTGTTTTAATCTATCAATATACATGCTAAATTAAAATATACTAAATGAATGATTTGAATAATTTGTTTTATAAACATCAATTTAAAAATGATAATACCCAGGGATAATACTTTATGTAGGTAAATAACTTAATTAACAATTTTAAGATTATTAATAATACAATAAGCCAACTATATATATTAAAATTGAAATGAAAACAATAATAATTATATATAATCTCATTGGTTACATTATAATCACGTTGTAAAATAGTATTAGTAACAATCGACGGAATGTTATGAACAGTATTCCGTATAATGGGACTTATTATGGGTTGTTATCTTATATGATATTGTATTATTCATATATAAAATATTTATTATGAATTATGCATATAAAAGTTTAACAAAATATCAACAAGATTAATAAAAGCAATTAAAAAATGCATGTGAAACCCTAACGGAATTAGGATACATTCCCCTATAGGGGTTTACTATAGTACTGTTTATACTATGTAGATTAAAAGAGACAACGCGGAATATTCCAGCTCATTTACTATTATATAACGATCACGTCGTACAGGTATTTCACGTCTGCTTCAAACATACGGAGTAGCAACGGTAACAGCTACCAGCGTGTCAGGCGAACCTTTAGAGATCACAGGCCAGCTAGTCATGAAGGTCAAATATTCAGCTCTAGGAATTCGATCTATAACGGGTACTTTATATATTATTTACACGAGATACATATTATACATATTTTACTATTATACTATATATATATATATATATATATATATATATATATATATATATATATAAATATATAAACATGTACATACATGTAAATACAGTAAAATATTTAGTATTAGTTATATGGTTAATATTAATAATGTCATATTGAATATATTACTAAGTATATTATAATAATTATATTTTAATAATTTAAATAAATAATAATATTACATTAATATTTATCTAGACTCTCGCGAGTAAACACGTCACATAATTATTTTGTGATTCTGAATATATTCAAATCCTATATATCCTATAGGAACATCGGCCGCTCTATTGTGGACAGTGGATTTAGAAAACGGCGGATGGGAGAAGTATGGCAATTTTAATTTTGCACCAATGTCAATAAAAACAAGAAGTAAACGGCATGCTCTACTAGAGATTATTAATGGTTCTTTTTAAATTAGTATACACACTATAGTATATATATAGTATACAATGTAATCTTTAATGTATAAATCGTATATATTATTTATATGTTATTACGTTATTACATTATTACGTTTTTATTATTCATTATAATTACATATACCATTAATTATAAATTTAATAAACGTTTATTCATATTTAAATTATATATAACATTTTAAAAAAACTATCGATTTTAAATTAGGATACATTCAGTTTCCTAAAGGTACGCCAGTGATAAACTTTGATAAACCATTACCTAATGAAGAAATGTGTTATGCATCTGTTAGTAGAATATATATATATATATATATATATATATATATATATAGTTTTGTATAATATCGTTAATTATTATTGCCTATTACTAATTACTTCATACATACATTCATAAGATAAAAGTCACGACTGGATCTAAATTCATATATCCATTATCTGGAATCACAGTAAAAGGATATTCTCTGAATGCTGGCATAGTCATGCGTAGTAGTTCCAGTACTTCTAACACCCAGGGAATGACATGTCTTATGGTATTATGTAATAGGATTACTTCCATAATCATGGCAGGAGAGATATTGGTAAGTTGAATAATCATACAAATATGGGATTATAGTATAACGTAGACTAATCCAGATATAAACTCGCGTATGTACTATGCGAAGAATTAACTTCGCTGTTATTTAAAAACATTCGCTTATTTTATTGGCAAATTTAGTTTTATGATATATATAATGT